>JAOQMQ010126491.1:0-12062 GCA_027563845.1 Erythroxylum subrotundum | reverse complement strand
GTGAGATGGATCTTCCTAAGTACTTCTGGGCAGAAGCTGTGAATACAGCTTGTTATATTCAAAATAGAATACTTCTGTGACCGTTGTTGAAGAAAACTCCTTATGAGTTATGGAATGGAAGGAAACCTAACATATCCTACTTCCATCCATTCGGTTGCAAGTGCTCTATATTGAATACAAAGGAGATTCTGGATAAATTCGATTCTAAGACCTATTCGGGATTTTTTCTAGGCTATTCATTATCATCGAAAGCTTATAGGGTTTACAACCTTACCTCTAAGACTATTGAGGAGACTATTTATGTCAAGTTTGATGATAGTTCTCAACCAAGTAAGAGAGATGATACTGATAATGAAACTCTATCAGTACCTCTGGTTGATAGTGAAGAAGCTCCACCATCAGATACTCATATAGACAAAGTTGAAGATATTCCTAAGACTCTTGGTTTGAGAAGAGATTGGAGGTATAAGAGCTCTCATCTAGAAGAGTTGATCTTAGGAGAGACCTCGGAAGGATTACGAACAAGGTCCAAATTTAGAAGAGAAGCCAACGTAGTGTTTGTTTCTGAATTAGAACCTAAGAAAATTGAGGAAGCCCTTCAAGATGAAGCATGGATTTTAGCTATGCAAGAGGAGTTGAACCAGTTTACTAGGAATAAAGTTTGGTTTTTAGTTCCCAGACCCTCGAAGAAGTCCATTATAAGAACTATGGGTGTTTAAGAATAAGCTAGACGAATCAGGAAGAGTAAGTCGGAACAAAGCAAGATTAGTAGCACAAGGCTATAATCAGCAAGAAGGAATAGAATACAATGAAACGTATGCTCCGGTAGCAAGACTAGAAGCTATTAGGATTTTGCTTGCATATGATGTCTATCATGACATAAAGCTTTTTCAAATGGATGTGAAAAGTTCATTTCTGAATGACTTTATAGATGAAGAGGTCTATGTGAAGCAACCTCCAGGTTTTGAAGATGTTAAGTATCCGGACCATGTCTATTGACTTCATAAAGCTTTGTATGGCTTGAAACAAGCTCCTTGAGCTTGGTATGATCGTCTGAGGTTGTTTCTTATTGAGAATAAGTTCAGTAGAGGTAAGGTAGATAAGACATTATTTAGGAAGTGCTTTAAGAATGACTTTATCATAGTTCAAATTTATGTTGATGATATTATTTTTGGTGCAACGTCAAAGAAACTATGCACTAGCTTTGAAAATTTGATGAAAAATGAGTTTGAGATGAGCATGATTGGTGAGTTAAAATTCTTTCTTGGGTTGCAAGTTAAGCAAACCAAAGAAAAGATTTTTATCCATCAACAGAAGTATGTTAAGGAACTGTTGACTAAATTTGATATGAAAAAAGTAAAACCAATATCAACTCTGATGCATCCTTCAAACCTTTTGTCTAAGGACGAAACTAACAAGAAGGTGGATCAAACCCTGTATAGAGGGATTATTGGTTCTTTACTTTATCTTACAGTAAGCAGACCTCACATTTTGTTTAGTGTTTGTTTGTGTGCAAGGTTTCAGGCAGATCCTAGAGAGTCTCATTACATTGCTGTTAAAAGAATTTTGAGATATCTTGTAGGTACTACTGATCTTTGCATAATGTATGAGAAAGGTAAAGATTTCAGGTTGATTGGCTACGGTGATGCGGATTATGACGAAGATAAGATTGATAGAAAAAGCACAAATGGAGGATGTCACTTCCCAGGCAACAATTTAGTTTCCTGGTCGAGTAAGAGGCAAAGCTCAATCGCTCTATCAACTGCTGAAGCCGAGTATATGTCAGCCGTAAGTTGCTTTTCACAAACGTTGTGGATCAAGTACCAGCTAGAAGACTATTCAGTACAAGAAGAGGAGATCCAAATCTTTTGTGACAACACAAGTGCCATCAACTTGTCAAAGAACCCAATTCAACATTCGAGAGTTAAACATATCGAAGTCAGACACCATTTTCTACGAGACTACATTCAGAGGAAGATCGTAAGTCTTCAGTTTGTTGAGACGAACTATCAGTGGGCGGACATCTTCAATAAGCCATTAAGTGAAGAACGATTCAAAGAAATCAGATGGAACCTCAACATGGTTATGATATGTTATCAACCGTCTGACACGTCATAACTCAGATAAAAGGTCGTAAGAGTTAACGGTGACAGTAACAGTGAGTTACGGCTGGTAACTTCTGTTACAAGAAAGTTTTGGAGGGAAAATTTCTCACAGTCTTGAGAACCCCACCTATTCTAGAACACTCTTGATATGCCCTGACATCGACTTTTGAATAACTCTCAACAAAAGCTTTTCATTACTCTGTTTTGGATATCAAACGTTCGTTGCTCATACTCTCAACCTCAAAAATCGACTACACCTTTTGAAAAAGAAATTTGTGCATTTAGTTCATTATCAACTACAAAAACAAATGGAGCCAGCAATGACCAGTAGAAGATTTGTTGATTTTGAGTCCTTGAAGAAGGACAATATGGATATTGAACCGGAGATTGTTGTAGCTAGTTGGAGAAACTTCTTTCAAGTTCATGAGACGGTATACACGAATGAAGTCTATGATTTCTGGAAGAATATGGAAGTGGTACAAGATACTCTTATAACAACGGTAGATAGATTGTCAATTATAGTGAGACTGAAGATGATTGAGAAGGTCACTGAATGTCCATCTGTTGGAGAGAAGCTCACAAGTAAAACTAGATGGATGATGCAAGCTAGCGTGAAGGAGATGGAGATCAATCGACAGTTATATGGAAGCAATGATCCAAAGGAGAAGAAGGCATCAAGTCTTTTGTCAAAGGCTAGGGTCCTACATTCAATTCTTTTCCATTGTGTTCTACCAAGAACAGGATCAAGGCATCTGGTGACGACTGTAGATGAATAGTGCCTATTCCATCTACTTAATCGCCAACCTGTAGATCTACCGTTCCTTATTTTCCACTATATGGTAAAGACAAAGAAAGACTTGACCAGTCTGCCATATGGAATGTTGTTGATAAAGATATTCAGAGATTCTGGAGTTCTCCTGGAGAGAGGAAACATGATGAAGCTGAATATCAATAGTGTCATCAATTCTATAACGATTGGAAAAATGGGCTTGAAGAATCTGGAAAAAGAAGAATCAAATTCCAAGCAAGGATTGAGGGGGAGAGTGCCAAGAAGGGGACTCCTACGAGAAAATCAAAATCTCAATCCAGTGAGAATATGCCTGTGATTGAACAAAAGAAATCGTCAGATGAAGCAATAAAAGAGAAGACGATTTCTCACAGAGAAGGAAGCCAGGTGCGGTATATAAAGAAGTTGTCCTTGAAGAAAAAGGGGGAGACACTTCTATCAGAAATACCAAAGCAAGCAAAAAGGTCGCCCAGGGTTCGAACCCTGTGTCTGCAAGAGGAGAAGAAAGGAAAAAAGCTGACTCACGGTGAAGACTCTGAGAAGAAAGCACCTCAGGCTACAAGGTCCTTAGTCTCAATCCTAAAGGAAGATTTAGCCAAACTGGCTAAAGAGACTGAGATTAAGAGGAAATTGGAGTTTGAGAAGAAGAAACCGCAATCTCAACAGACTCCTAGACTGATTGAAGAAGGAGATAAAAAATAGAAAATCAGTCAGAGGAAGAGCACTCCTACTGCTGTTCAGAAGAAGAAGTCAGTTGAACGCAGCCCAGCACAGGTTCATACCTCTCAGCCTTTGAGAAAGGAGGATCTGAGAATCAAGGTTATAGAAAAAGTTCAACATGTAAGGAGTAGCACTTCAATCATTATCAAAGATACCCCAATAAGGTCAGTCAAGGTGAACTTACAACCAATCTTGGTGAATAGTAGTACAATGCATCTACTGAATGATGATGAGATAAGTATGTATGGTTTTCTGAGGGATGAAGAAACAAAACCATACCCCATGCAGATGACAAGACAAAAGCACTCTATTCTTCCAATCACAAAGAGGACTGTGATCAAGGTTGTGCCTGACTTTCAACCGAGGCGATGATAAGGGGAAGAAGAAATTGTACCCTGAAGGGTTATCAAATGATTTGACGGATGATCAGATCGAATCTGAAGTGAGGACATAGATGAGGCATGTTATCCAGTCCAGCAGAAGGGAACCTATGTCACCCACTACATTTCAAAGGCTTCAGGAAGCAACTGTGGTCGGTGAACCACTGAAGACTCTTCTCAGGTAGTTGGTAGAATCACAGAAGGGCAGTACAGATCCGAGAGGATTGGAGATGTCAGCTACTCTATCGAGACTTTTGTGCACCTGATTATGCTCATTAGGCCATTAAGTATTGTGTCCTCAATTGGAGATGTGCTACACCTGCTTGGAAGATAAGTTCCATGTCTAACCAACCCTGATGACTTGAATCTCCCGGAGCCAAACCTATCTGTTCAACCTCCTACCCTTATAATCAGTGATCAGATTATTCTATCTTCAGACGCATATAGCACCACTATTGCTTGTGAAGTAGAACAACAGAAGGATGATGATCGGCCTGCTTCATTAAGTGACTTATGAGAGGAAGTAGCTCAAATACGACAAGACCTCAAGTCACTCCACATGAAAATGAAGGAAATGTTTTCAGAAATAATGAAGCATCTATGGTCATAAATCTTTTTTTATATATAACAAATAGGGGATAAAGGAGAAAGGAGAAAGAAATGATAGAGATAGGGGAGAGAAGAAGAAAAGAAGAGAGAAGAAGAAAAGGAAAAGAAGAAGAAGAAGAAGAGAAGAGAAGAAGAAGATTTTGGCTAACAAGTTTTTCAAGTGTATATAGTTGTATACTGTATACCATATTATTAATAATACTTTCTTTCTTACTACTATGATTATTTGTTATCATCAAAAAGGAGGAGATTGTTAAGTCAAAATAATTTACGTTTAATGATTTTGATGAAGACCAAATAATGAGATGAAAGAAAGTCAGACGGAAGCAGATAAAATATAAGACGGAAGACAAAGTGAGACGGAAGCAGATAAAATATGAGACGGAAAACAAAGTGAGACGGAAGCAGATAAAATATGAGACGAAAGACAAAGTGACACAGAAGAAAATAAAATATGAAACGGAAGCCTAAGCCGAAAGTGAGACGATAAAAATGAGATGGAAGAAACTGAGACAGAAGACCCGATACCACGTCAGATGATTAAGCAATTTGACTTAGTTACATAACTCAACTGAATAACTGATTCTTCAAAGATCAAGAAATAAGAAGAAAGAAGCAGCTATCAAGAAGCGGTTATCAAGAAGTGGTTGAAGACAAAGGTTATAAATACGAGTCAGAGTCGAAGACTAAAAAAGTTAGAAAAATTAGAGATTTTCGAAAGAGTTAGTGAAATTCAAAAGCTAGAAATCATATTGTGCTAAACTGAGAGCTATTCTTATCTGTAACAAAGCTCGAAACATCTTTCAGTTGAAAGAACAAAAGCAGATAGCCTGAAGAGGCTAAGTGTGAAAAGAATACTTGTTGTAAGAGACTTGAAGAGGCTCGAAGAAAAGAATACTTATATTTTGAGAAAGTATAGTGAAATCTCAGAAAGGATTCTAAGGACTGGACGTAGCCCACGGTTTGGGGTGAACTAGTATAAATCTGTCGTGTCGACTCTCTCTCAACTCTTAACTATTAATCTTACTGTTTCATACAAACATTTAGAAATTCATTGCAATATTTCATAATACTAATTTTCAATAGTTTTGAGAAAAAGCAAGTTTTACAAGAAGTTTTTAAAAAAGGGATCATAGAAAAAGAATACATAATTCAACCCCCCTCCTTCTTATGTGTTTTGTACATTGAATATTAACGTGTGATTTACTTGAAACTTGTCATAAGTGCATAACATGCTCTTCTAGTGTTTTGTTATATATGAAAATATCATCTAGGTACACCATAATTAAGGGTTGTAACACTTAATGTTGGCCCCCGAATTTTTTCTTGATGAATAAGCATGATTTAAATTAATTTTGAGGTCTTTATAGATTAATTTATCTTGGATTTAATTAGCATGTTAATGTGAGTGAGATTATATGACATAGGATAATTGAATTAAAGTGCTAAGGTGGTAAGATTGCATGAGGGGCATTGTTGGAAGATCACTTAAGTTGTAAAGTCTTAAGGAATTGAAGGAAGGATAAATTGGACATTTTAGATTCATTAAGGGCATAAAAGGGAGAAGGAAGACTTGTCTTGCATTTGAAGAGGAAGAAACGAAAATTAGAAGAGAGAAAAGAGAAGAGAGTGTCGTTGGAGAGAAAAAGAAAGGAGAAAAAGAAAGCTAAGCTAGGTTTCAATTTTCTTAGTTTTAAAAAGTGATTTTGAAGTTGTTCAAGAAGGAAAAAAAGGAAGAAGAAGATTAGAGCTTCCATTAGAGCCAAGAAACTCAATGTTTGGTGAAGATTCAAGGTAAGTTTATGTTTAATCTTTTGGATTTTTAGAAGGTTTTGGTTCAAAGAGCTTAGGAAATACATGGGTTTAAGTATTCTAGGATCAATTTCATGCATAGGTTTCTTTGGGTTTTCCAATTGGAATTCATATTGAATGGGGTTTCTTGCTAATGTTGAAGGGAGGCAAGAGGAGAGACATCCTTGAGCAAGTTTTCAAGCAAGGAAATTAAGGTGGGTTACATTTTTATAATTGAGTAAATGAGCCATAAATATTCTTCAAATAAATGGAATTAAATGATTTTCCAACTACCTTATAAATGTGCATTTATTGTTCTTTAAATGCTTGAGAATGTGCCACATGTTTTTGTATGTGAATTTTGTGAATGAATTTTGAGTTGATAAGGGAATGATTTCTAATTGCTTCATAATTGTTGTATTTGTTGCTTTTGAATGATTTGAGAAATGGCTATTATGCTTGGTATAGGAATTTGGTTGATGAATTATGAAATGATGATGGAAATGCATATGAAATATTTCATGTTCATGAAAAGCAAGTTTTTGAAATGTGCCATTTGGGAAATTGGTTTTCAAGTCATGAATTACATGTTACGTGGGTTTGTAGTGGTCTGTTCTATCTGTCAAGTGCACTTTGACTAAAGGTTTTTCCCGCCTACCCGCTAGTGGCATGGAGCTCCTTCACGGACTCCCCTAAGTTCACAGCTATACAAAATCATTATGTGGGATTGCGATAGTACGTTCTATTTACGGCTACACAAGACCATTTTATGGAATTGTGTTAGTACGTTCTGTTACGGACTACCCAAACCATTTTGATGTGTTTATGTGATTATAAAGTATTGGCAAGTTTGATGGATACATGACTTATGTGAGATGTGAATTGGTTTGACAAGTTGAGATTTGAGAATTTTGTGTTTTATGATTCAATGAGAATTTGCTATGATCATGAAGGTTTTTAATGGTTTTTGCTTGTTACCAATTATAAAACTGTTGCCCACGAGCTTTAAGCTCACCCCCTATTCTTTCTCATCTTCAGGCGATGAGCAAGATACCGAGTGATCGAGTTGAGAGTCAAGGCATCACTCCAATTTGAATATTTTGTTTTTGAAGCTAGATATTGTAAAACAAGGCTTTTGTCGCATCTTGAGCAATTATTGTTCTTGTAAAGTTTGTATTTTTGGATTATGGTGTAATGTGGCTCAAAATGCCCACTAAAGCGTTGTAAAACTCTTATCTTTTGATGTTAATGAAATACATATACATTATCTTTGTTTGGGAAGATTATGAGTAAAAGGGATGTTAGGATGGATGTAGGATCTATTAGAGACATTTTGGATAGGGAAAATTTAGCGAAAACCCGAAGGTTACTCGGTTAGGCCGTGTATATTCACACTAGCCGTGTATTCCTGATGCAGAACAATCGCTAGACCCGTGGGTTACACAGTCTGACAGTGTATATTCACATGGTCCATCTCAAAATGACAAAATCTCACTTCAGAGTATTCATAAAAGTTTTAGATCCGGAAGTCCTCTTTCAAACCGTTTAAGAATGACCTTAATAAAATATCTATAATGAAAGTTATGCTATTTTTCCCGAAACAGGTTTAGTGTGATTGAGGACAAAACCATGTTTGATTATTTTGGCCATAACTTCATCATCCGACCTCCAAATTAAGTGATTCTTTAATCAATAGATTCTTAACATATTTATCTATCTTTCTATAAAATTTGTAGCCATTGGTATTGATTTGAAAAAGATTGATGGAAAGAAAATGAGGGATCGGTTGGAAGAGAATGACTTGGTTATGAACATACTTCGATATTTTGATGATATCTTGATCTGTAGAGCTCCAAATGAGATGCTTCAAAATAAACTAGATACATAGTCCTACAATTTTTATGAAGAAGTCAACATGTGATTTTTGTGTTTGACTAGTAGGGCACGCCACCCTTGTGGGATAATGGCTAATGAGGGTACATTGAAATAACCCTATAGGTTAATTTGCTCACATGTTATGACTCCGGATGTTGGGCTCTGTAAATGGGGTCCAACAGATGTGGTATCAGAGAGACTAGGATTATGAGTATCCTAGGCATGAAATGGGTATTCCAAGAAATGAGATTAACATGCATTGTTTTAAATGAACAACTTGCATTGTTTTGAATTGTTTTACATGATTTGAAATTGTTTTGCATGAATTTTAAATGTTTTAAAATTGAAGGAGTGATTATGCCGCATCGAAAGAGAACTCGAGGAGCTACGACTCGATCTCGCTCTAGCCAAGGGAGCATGGATGAATCCTATGTCCCACAAGATGCAGGGACACATTTTGCTCCTGATTCTAAGGCTCCTAGTGTGCAATATGAAGTGCCACCGCCTACTCCTCCTATGCCTCAAGTAGACCCTCTGGATCCACGGTTCTTTCAAGCCTTTGCTCAGGCTTTCTTATATGCCATAGGCCAAGGGTCATAAGCTCCGGTGGAGAGGAGTGGACAGTATGATAAGCTTCGCAAGTATAGAGCTATGGATTTCAATGGGACTACTAATCCTGAAGAGGCTGAAGCATGGTTGAAGAGGACCGACAGAATCCTGATTTAGATGAAGTGCTCTGATAAAGAGAAACTGGACTATACAGTCAGCTTGCTGCAAGGAGATGCACTCCACTGGTGGGAATCAGTGCCTCATAGTCAGATTATGCCTCTAGTACTGTCATGGAGAGATTTTGTGGAAGTTTTTAGGAAGAAATACCTTTAGAGGGTTTATGTTCAAGAAAAGGCTAGGGAGTTCCTGAATCTCACACAGAAGGACATGAGTGTGAGTGAGTACGAGCTGAAGTTCACTGTCATGATATGCGACCAACATTGTGGCAAATGAGGAGGACAAGTGCTGCAAGTTTGAGAGGGGACTTCATCTGGGGATCAAGGAGAAGGTGCTGATCCATAATTTATGTGACTACCAGTTATTAGTAGATGCGGCCCTCTAGGCGGAGAAACTGGAGAACATCAAATATAAAGTTAATAAGAAGAGGAAGAGTCGGTAACATTCTGCTAAGAAGGGGATGAGTGCTCCGATGCCAGAGAGTAGTGTGAGGAGCTTCCGCTCCCAAAGCGAAGTGGGGAGTAGTGGCTCTGCCCAGAATAAACAAGTGAAGGCAATTTCAGTGCAAGCCTCAACTGTAGGAGGCAACAGAAGGATGGAGAGGAGTAGTCACATGAATACTAACCCCCAATGTGAGCATTATGGGAAATTTCATAAGGGAGAGTGCTTCAAGTTACTTGGAACATACTTCTGATGCGGAGAGAAGGGACACATGATTAGGGACTGTCCCCAAGCAACAAGGTAAGAGCGGTTGCAGTTGCAAGCCCCAAGGAGAGTAGAAACAGTGGAGACCAGACCAGTCACTGAGGTGGGCAATTCTAGAGCTGCAAGGAAGGTTGTTCCTCCAGGAAGGCCAAGGGTTAGGCTCAGGCTTAGGTAAGGGTGTTCGCCATGACTAGAGAGGAAGCTGCAGCCGTACCTAAAGTTGTCACAGGTATGGAGAAGAGTAGTCATATGAATACTAACGCCCAATGTGAGCATTGTGGGAAATTTCATAGGGGAGAGTGCTTCATGCTACTTGGAGCATGCTTCTGATGCGGAGAGAAGGGACACATGATCAGGGACTGTCCCTAAGCAACAAGGTAAAAGGGGTCACAGTTGCAAGCCCTAAGGAGAGCAGAAATAGTGGGGACCAGACCAGTCACTGAGTCGGGTAGTTCTGGAGCTGTAAGGAAGGTTGTTCCTCCAGGAAGGCCAAGGGGTCAGGCTCAGGCTCAGGCTCAGGCAAGGGTGTTCGCCATGACCAGAGAGGAAGCTACAGTCGCACCTAAAGTTGTCATGGGTATGGCTCAGTTATTTAATTCTGAAGTATATGTCTTGATTGATTCTGATTCTACGCATTCATTTGTTTCTACAAGCATGGTTTTACATGATGTGAATTTGGTGCCATTGGATAGCCCCTTGATTTTTAGCACTCCTTTAAGGAGGAAGGTGATAATAAGTCAAGTATATAGAGACTATGAACTGGTTATTGAGGGTGCTAAACTAGTAGTAAACTTATTGCCTCTAGAGCTGAAGGGGTTTAAATGTTATACTGGGTATGGATGCCATGGAGAAATATTGTGCAAAGTTAGATTGTAGCCTCAAGGAGGTAGAGTTTGATTTTGGCAATGGTGAGAAGGTGATTTTAAGAGGAGATAGGAGAACGCCATCAACCAAAATTGTTTCGACTTTGCTTGCCGACCGGATGATGAGAAAAGGGTGTGAAGCCTTCTTGGCACACTTCGTGGACATTGATGTAAATGAAGGGAAGTTAGAAGATTTTCTAATTGTGAGGGAGTTTCCAGACGTGTTTCCACAGGACTTACCTAGTTTGTCACCGGTGAGAGAAATCAAGTTTGTCATTGACTTGATTCTCGGAACCGCACCTATTTCTATACCACCGTATAGAATGGCTCTAGCTGATCTGAAGGAGCTTAAGGAACAGTTGGACGAATTGTTAAAGAAGGGGTACATAAGGCCAATTTTGTCACCATAGGGAGCGTCGGTTCTTTTTGTTAAGAAGAAGGATGGGACATGGCGCATGTGTATTAATTATCGTAGACTCAACAAGGTGACTGTTAAGAACAAGTATCCTCTGCCTCGGATTGATGATCTGTTAAACCAGTTGCAAGAAGCAAAGGTCTTTTCCAAGATTGATCTCAAGTTAGGCTATCATTAGCTCATAATCAAGGAGTCTGATGTAAGCAAGACAACTTTTAGGACTCGTTATGGGCATTACGAGTTCCTAGTCATGCCATTCGGACTGACCAATGCTTCGGCTGCATTTATGGATCTTATAAATAGGGTCTTCAAAGAGTATTTGGATCAGTTTGTCATAGTATTTCTAGATGACATTTTGGTCTATTCCAAGAGTGAAGAGAAACATGAGGGACATCTCAGGATAGTGTTGCAGACACTAAGGGAGAAGGAAATTTATGCCAAATTCAGTAAATGTGAATTCTGGCTTCACGAATTGATTTTTCTTGGACAAGTGATATCGAAAGATGGGGTGCATGTTGATATGAGGAAAATTAAAACAGTGGTGAATTGGCATACATTGAAGATAGTGGCAGAAGTGAGAAGTTTTCTGGGTTTGATAGGGTATTATAGGAGGTTTGTGGTCAGATTCTCTATGATAGCTGCTCCGATGACCAAGTTATTGAGGAAGAATAAGAAGTTTATCTAGAGTGATGAATGTTAGAAGAGCATTGAAGAGCTTAAGCACATATTGACAAGTGCTCCAATCCTAACTTTGCCTATGGGAGATGAAGGTTATACAGTTTACAATGATGCTTCAAATAAGGGTTTGGGTTGTGTGTTGATGCAAGAAGACAAGGTAATAGCTTATGCCTCGCGACAACTAAAGCCTTATGAACTGAATTACCTGACCCATGATCTAGAGTTAGCAGCAATGGTTTTTGCTCTGAAGATTTAGAGACATTATTTGTATGGGGTTCAGACAAGGATTTTTACGGATCATAAAAGTCTCGAATGCAGAGCGATGGAATCTGATAATAAAGCATGAAAATAAAATGAACAAATCGATGCAAATCGAATCGGAATCAAATAGCAGAAGCAAAGCAAATT
>JAOQMQ010126321.1:0-12079 GCA_027563845.1 Erythroxylum subrotundum | reverse complement strand
CACTCACTGCACCATTAACTATTCTCACACAACACATGATTTTTACTTTCAACAATTAACCCAGAGATGTAAGATGCCCACCATGTGTTTTACTCAATCCACCATTAACGCATAACCACATAATCTGCGCTGCTCAACTAAGATTTACTTCTGTAGTGTTGATTCAATAATCAATTAACACCCACGCAACTAACACTCTACTCCATACTAAACTAGGATTGACTTCGGTCATCTAGTGGTAAAAACTGGAGCACCTCCGTGATGCATCATACATATCTTTTTCAATTCAATTTAACTCCTCACTTCAGGTTGACGCCAACTCACCCCACAGATGCACATGCACAATTCTCACACTTGGAAAATCATTCACCAACACCCCACTACCACTTCTCTTTGTTTTCTTCTCTTATCCCAAATCCACAAAATCCACGCAAAACACAATTCAACTACCAACATAATAATAGACTTCAATCCAAGATAGGATTCTTTTTCAACTAGAAGATTATCCATATAGCTTTTGAATCCAAGTCATTATCCAATTAATATCTTATATGTCCAATTAATAAATAACGCGAAAACTAATTACTTAAATATATAACCTATATCCTAACAATCTCCCCTTTTTTGACATTGTTTGTCACAAATATGAAACTTTATGAAACTCCCCCTAAATAATATAATTGGATATATAAATATCAAATTCATAATTGATATGAAAAATACTCCCCCTTTAATCAAACATCAAGTTCCAAAGAACATCAAGTTTATCCAATCATCTAAATTTCTCCTCTTTGGGATAAAGATGCCAAAAAGCACGACGAATAGTCACGCATATCTTTAAAATCTCCCTTTGAATGGAGCATTCACCATAAACAATCTGATGTCTCCCTCTTGAGACAAAACAGTACCAAAACGTATAATCATAATAATCAACAATAGGTGCAGCGGAAGAATCATAAGCATGCCAAGATGACAATTTACGACCAGTTAATACACAAGCCAACATATCACTACTTACTTTAATTCCATCTTTATAAGATTGATCAAATTCATAAACCCAAAGAAATAAAGATGAGTGTTGCTAGTATAGTGAGTGAGAGAGAGATACTCGAGAGAGAGACCACACAGATAAGAGAGCTGAGGAGTCTTTGGTGGAGCCAAATAGAAGTCACAATGTAAACTACTAAAAAGATGAGACGACAATGGCAACATAACAACTAAAGAACTAAAAAAGATAATTTTTTTTTACGTTTCGTTTTTTTAAAAACACAAAAAAATACTTCAAAAATGTAAAGTACACAGTCCTTGTGCCCCTTGAAGAAATTCAAACCTGGTCTTTTTCTTTATCATATTGTCTTTGTCATCAATTTCTTCTTTTGAAGTAACTGATTTATCCTTTGTTTGAACAGTTTCTTCACAAGCAGTAACTAACTGTGAATCTAGACAATTTCTTGTTTTTCCTTCACAATGTCTTTGTGCTTGTAATTGACCATTTCTAATCTAAGTATGCTTCGGTATCATGGGTTGCTGCTGGAAATTGAATGGAGAGTGTCTAGATTTTTGATTTTGACCCCTTTGAAACATAATTTGTAACATCTTATAGCATCTCGGCCTTGTGTGCCTGATAACTCTGCAAAAATGACATGTCGATACAAATCTTTGATTCTTTCTTGATGTTTCTTCTTCTCGGACAGATCTGGTCATATTATTTTTCTCCTCATTCACTTTAGAGCACTCACCCTTATAGCTAATGCTTTGAAGATCTCCTTTAACCTTACCAATTTCCATTAACTTTTCTAGTTTTTCTATGCCTCCATTCAATATTCTCAATCCCTTTTCAGTACTTACCAATTTCATTCTAGCTTCACCAAGCTCATCTGACATCAACATCAATTTCTTTTCTAACTCTTGGATGGTGTTCTTTATGGAGAGATTCTCTTCCTTCAATCTTTCATTCGTTCTACATATTTTCACCCATTTTCTGTACATTAATTCGTATGCCTTATAAATGTTCTCCTTTTTATCACCTGAACTAATTTAATCACTGTCATAATACGAGATTGAGCCTTGAGCTGATTGGTCTACATTTATCTCAAAATTTTTCGATGTACTCCCTTTTTCGTCTTCAGTTACTTCCTTCTCAGTTGCTGTTAAGCAAGTAACTGGGCTTTAGCTGTACAAAGTAACTAATGCAACACTATTCACAATTTCTTCTTCACTTCCGAATTCGTTATTACTCCAAGTACTCGTATAGGATTTTCCTTTTCTCTTCTTCATGGTATTGACACACTCTGCTTGAACATGTTCGAAGCCTTGACACTCATGACATTGAATTCTCTTTACCTTTCTTTCTCCCTTTTGAGTTTTGGCTTGTTTTTTACATTGTTGTTCAATGAGCTACCGCCGTTTTTCCTAAATTCGGGTCTGTCCTTTTTCATTCTCTTCAGCCACTTACTAAACTCTCGTGTTAATAGCTTTATATCCTCATTCTCGTCAAATTCATCTTCTAAGTCATTCACGACTTTACCAATCTCGGCTTGCAATGCTAATCTTTTCTTCTTCTCTCGGTTTTCCCTCAACAAATTCATTTCAAAATTTGTAAGAATTCCAATTACCTTCTTTAATGACAAGTCATTGATGTCATGAGCCTCCTCGATTGCTGCAATTTTTGGAATAAATCTTGGAGGTAGTGATGTCAACGTCTTCTTGACTAGTTTCATATTGGAATATTTCTTCCCGAGTTGATGTTCCTAATTAGCTATGTCGCGCAATCTTTCATGAAAGTCCCCAATAGTCTCATTTTCATCTATCTTCAGTTCTTTAAACCTCATAGCTAACATCTATAGTTTTGACACTATCACAAATTTGGACCCTTCATGAATAGTTTGCAAAGCATCCTACGCTTCTTTAGTCTATTTATAGGTTGAAATCATTGAGAAGCGTCCCTCATCAACAGCACTGAATATCGCATGCATTGCTTGTGAATTTCCGAGTGCACTTTCTTCTTCGACTCTTGTCCATTCAGATGGATCCTTTTGAACTGCCTCTCTTTTATCATCAGTGATCATCGGATGCTTCCAACCGTGTACTACTGAATGCTAAGCTTTCGTGCCCTGAGCTTAATGAAGACTTTCATTCCTGATTTCCATGCAGAATAGTTAGATCCATCCAATAGCGGCGGCCTGATAATTAATGCTCCTTCTCTTATGCCCATGTTTGCGAAACCAGGATCTGCACCAACTTGCTACCAAGTTCTGAATTGGTGACCTTGCTCTGAAACCAATTGAAAAACTGAAGGGGTAGTAGTTTCATAAACTTTCTGATTCGTTTCTAGCAAAAAAACAGAAAAATTAAAAGAACCAAAAATAAATCAACACTGAAAATTTGGTAACGAGTTCGGCACACCTTGCCTACGTCTGTGGGGTCCTCACCCAATTTAATGACTTTCACCGAAGTACAATAGATTTACCTAAGGCTTTACTGAGTCGACACCACTTAACCCTTGACACTATCTCTCAACCTCACTTCTCGTGAAAGAATTTCTTACCCAATAACACGACCGGCTCGTGTTAACCTCGTTAGAGGATTTTTCTAACTATTTTCACTCAAACAACAATTAATAAAAAATAACTCAAGTACTTAATCAACTAATAACTGAAAGACAATATACTTGAGATAAAAGAAAAGGACTTCCCTATGGTTTCAGCTTCTCGAAATAATTCTTCAATTGAAACGATCCATCCCAACTTTAACAGCTTCAATTAAACCATATAGAAGTATAGACAATTGATGAAGCCCATGGTATTGTTCTCACAAAAACATCACATAATGCAAATGAAGACGTCTTGAATAAAATAATAGGCTAACCCACTTCACCGTAGCTATTACTAATCTACTGCAACGTAGCTCTCTTCACCATGGCTTCTATCACACCCAACGTTGTTCAGCCCTTTTCCAAGATACACCCACACAGTAGTCACTGTATCATTGAATAACTAAAACACTTGAACTCTATCCCACACACGCAACTTTAATTGCAAGACACCTATGCAAGATCCACTTCTGCTATATGTGAAGACACACCTACGGAGATTCACTTCTCCTATAAATGAAGACACACTCACTTCACCATTACTCCACTCACTGCACCATTAACTTTTCTCACACAACATGATTTTTACTTTCAGTAATTAACCCAGAGATGTAAGATGCCCACCGTGTGTTTTACTCAATCTACCATTAACGCACAGCCACACAATCTTCGCTGCTCTACTAAGATTTACTTCTACAGTGTTGATTCAATAATCAATTAACACCCACCCAACCACCACTCTACTCCATACTAAACTAAGATTGACTTCGGTTATTTAATGGTAAAAACTGGAGCACCTCCCTGACGCAGCATACATATCTTTTTCAATTCAATTTAACTCCTCACTTCACGTTGACACCAACTCACCCCACAGATGCACATGAATGATTCTCACACTTAGAAAATCATTCACCAACACCCTACTACCACTTCTCTTTGTTTTCTTCTCTTATCCCAAATCCACAAAATCCACGTCAAACACAATTCAACTACCAACATGATAATGGACTTCAATCGAAGATATGATTCTTTTTCAACTAGAAGATTATCCATATAGCTTTTGAATCTAAGTCATTATCCAATTAATATCTTATATGTCCAATTAATAAATAATGCCAAAACTAATTACTTAGATATATAACATATATCCTAACAGTCTTCATGGCATCTGAGGGACCTGATGTGGTACAAGTCCACTACCAGTGGTTGCCAAAAATCCTTAGAGAAATATTCATCAAAGCCACCAATTCAAGTATACTCGACTCTATCCTAGGAACTTCATTTGCATATAAAAATTGTGAGATTAAGCATGGAAAGTATAACAAAGAATGTGGCTTATTCTCAATAGTCAATATAACTTTAATGATGAGGCGTCCAAGATTGAATCGCACCCCAGTATCAATCGTATAAATCAATTTGGCCCGTGCCAAGTAGACAGAAACAATGTGTGTGCTCAGGATCCAATTGGCCACTATCAATTTAAAGAACACAAAATATTTTTGAGTAAGCATGGAAGAACGAAGCACAGAGCTAGATGGCTATGCAGTCAATTTTCTACCAGTCAGTATCGTAGCAATTAAGTCATTTGACACATCCCAATCGTCATTGTAAAGGAGATCACCAATCAAATTATAAAATCCCAGAAACAGATTTAAACAAGCAGCACCAAAATGAACCACCTTACCTTGCACATATACTACTCCATAAGTCATAGCATCCTCATTCTGAATGTCACAAGATAAGTTGCAGTAAAATTCTTTTACTAGTTCGGAATCATAGTGCTTCGAAAGCAGTGAAGCTTGTAGTAAAGATCGCTCTGATAGTAAAGTGTTCAGACCATGTTGTTGAAACTCTTCTAAGTTGAATGGACGATCGAAAACAAATCTGACAGTATTGAGAGTCGTCCATTTCTGTTTAGTTGCGGAAAAGTGAAACATGAAGGAAATTGCATCATCCACTATCAGGCGGACAAAAGAATGACGTCAAGGTGGGCAAATTGTTTTTCGACATCACATTTTTGTACGTCTTTGAGGAGTCGTAGGAGGCGTAGTTGGTAGAACAGATGTTGTGGGAGTCTCATCGAAATCTGAAACATAATCTTCAACCATAGATAATAAGACTTGAGTAACATCATAATCCAGATCTGGTATTGTGTCCCAAATTGGAGGTAGTTTCAGGAATGTCAATAGGAGCTACAGAAGATGACCCAGCCCTAGTGAAACTCCTACTGGGTGTCAGATTCAACATTAATCGACTTGAACGTTGTGTTGGAGCTGCTGTCTTTTTGTCAGGCATCGAAGATAATATCTTCTCTTTGTTATTTCCTATATTTAGCGAAAAGCAGTAAAATTTCAACCACAATCAATCAAATTGAATCAGTCTTAAGGTAAAAGGAAACAATTCCGATATGGGTTTTAGTTCATGGTAGGAGAAACTTGAACCAAGTTTCGAGTCTACCTTGAGATCTTAAGAAACAACCCAGATGAGTAAAAGACAACGCTACAGTGGTGATGTTTCTTTAAATCTACCGTAAAACCGACGTCCACAAAGATAAAGACACTAATGTAATTGTGGGAATGTATGTCTCCAATCACAGTTGTGGGAGTATCGTGGTAGAAGAAACCAGAGATGGAGAAGTCGTGATTATGGCCAGACTCTGGGGAAACCGCCGATGAAGTCTTCTTGCTTGGAGCAATTATAGAGACGGAATGGTGGGCCGAAGGAGCAGAAGCAGGTCCCTTGGTTGCTAATGATGGTGGTATGTTTAGAGAGGTGTTGGTAAAACATATAGGGATTTTAAATCCCTCGGATGAAAAACACATTTTTTAAATAATAATAATTTTAAAAAATAAAATACATCAATAATGTAGAGCACAAAGTCCCAAAGCCCCTCTAAGAAGTTCAAACCTTACTACATCAAGAGGTTTTGTAAAGATATCCATCAACTGCTTTTCCGTAGATACATGTGACAAGATGACTATTTTACTTTCCACAAGCTCTTGAATAAAGTGATACCTGAGATCAATATGTTTCGTTTTTTAATGTTGAACTAGATTCTTAGAAATGTCTATGACACTCTTGTTATCGCATAAGATAGTCAACACATTCTGATCAATCCCATAATCTTCTAACATCTGTTTCATCCAAAGAAGTTATGAACAACAACTACCTGTAGCTATGTATTCTGCCTCAGCGGTCGATAGAGAAATTGAATTCTACTTCTTGCTATACCAAGAGATCAAATTGTTTCCTAAGAAGAAACAATCTCCTGAAGTGCTTTTGTGATCGTCTAAGTTTCCAACCCAATTTGCATCATTATATCCAGCTAGCTAAGATGTTGAGTCTAATGTATACCATATTCCAAAATCAAATGTTCTACTTATATACTTGATAATCCTCTTAACCGCTATCAGATGTGTTTATTTAGGGTTGGCTTGATAGCGAGCACATACACCAACACTGTAACAAATATCTGGCCTACTTGTAGTCAAGTATAATAAACTTCCGATCATGCTGCAATATAAACCATCATCAACATTTTTACCATTCTCATCTCTGTTTAGTTTCGTTGAAACACTGTTTGGCATTCTCAAGACCAAACTTCTTTATTGTACTATTGGCATATTGGCATAAGAAGAAATTTAGCTCACCTACCATACTCATTTCAAATTCGGATGTCATTAACTTAACAAATTCATCTACCATCTTTGGATGTGTAGCACCAAACACAATATCATGAACGTAGATTTGAGCCATCATAAAATTATATTTGAACTTTTTAATAAATAAAGTTTTGTCAATACTACCTTGTTTATATCCTTTCTTGATAAGATATTGTGTAAGCCTTTCGTACCAAGCCCTTAGTGCTTGTTTGAGACCGTAAAGAACTTTCTTTAGCTTATAAACGTGATTTGCATGGGCTGAATCAATAAATCCTTTCGTTTGCTCGACATACACTTCTTCCTGTATAAACCCATTAAAAAACACACTCTTTACATCCATCTGATAAAGCTTAAACCCCTTCACGCATGGTATGCCTAATAATAATATGATAGATTCAAGTTGTGCTACCGCTGCAAAAGTTTAGTCAAAGTCTATTCCTTCAATCTGAGAATATCCCTGAGCTTCTATCCTTGCTTTATTTCTAGTTACATTACCCTTTTCATCTGTTTTATTTTGAAATACCCATTTTGTTCCAGTTATAATAGTATTTGATGGTCTTGGTACTAATTCCCATACATTATTCCGTGTAAATTGAATCAATTCATCTTGCATAGCTGCTATCTAGAATTCATCTTGTAGAGCTTCCTTGATGTTCTTTGGCTCGAATGAAGATGTATAGCACAAGTATCCCACAGGTTCTCGATAATCAACCCTTTTTCTTTCTCTTGTTTTTCTTCTTTCACTAACATCTCCAATGACATTCTCTACTGGATGATTTCTTAAAATTCGAGATGGAGAATCTCGGTTTAAATCAACTTCTCTCGAGTTTTGAACATTTAAAGGAATAATCTCTGCCTCTAGTATTTTGGTTGATTCATCATCTGAAGTGACTAAAAGTTCTTCAATTCGCACAGTTACTTCCTCAACAGTAACTAACTGCAAATCTGGGCAAATTTTCAATCTTGTCTCGTTGCTTGTTTGAGCTGATTTAGAGGGTCGATTATGTTGATTTTCTTCTTCTACTTGACCATTCAATAAAGATACATCATCTATCACAACGTTTATGGACTCTAGCATTTTATTGGTTCTTTGATTATACACTCGGTAAGCTTTACTGTGAGTTGAAAAACCAATGAAGATTCCTTCGTCACTTTTGCTATCGAATTTTTCGAGCTATTCTCGATCTCTAAGAATGTAACACTTACTTCCAAAAACATGAAAGTAACTTACATCTGGTTTCTTTCCCTTATAAAGTTTATAAGATGTCTTGTTCAAGATGCTTCGAAGATACACTCTATTACATATGTAACATGCTGTATTAACTGCTTCAGCTCAAAATCACATAGACAATTTACTTCCATTCAACATAGATCTGTCCATTTCTTGAAGTGTTCTATTTTTCCTTTCGGCAACTCCATTTTGTTATGGAGTTTTGGGTGCTAAAAATTCTTGTATGATGCCATACTCATCACAAAAGTCATTAAAGCTTGTATTCTCAAATTCCCTTCTGTGATCTGATCAAATTCTTAATATAGTCATATTTTTTAGATTCATGACTTGCACACATAGGCTTCTAAAAGCCTTGAAAGTGTTGAACCCCGCTTCTGGAGCCCAACATTCAAAGTCATAAACTGTGAGCAAACTCATTTCTTCAACTTCAGGACAGATTTTGGGAAACCTCAAACTGGAATTACAAATTGACTTCTTCAGAACATTTGTTCCCCATTGTCTTAAGTTTCTAATGACACCAAAATGATTTCATTTGGTTCAGTAATCTGAAAGTTATAGCCCAAACATTCTTAGACTATTATTAAATTGAAATAGTACACTATACTCAGCTTCCACCGTAAAATTGAAAGTCTTAGAGACTAAATTAAGATTCGATTCCTTCAGATAATTTGCATCTCTATGTCTCTAGTTTATTTAGAAATAAGAATCATCTCATTTAGAGCTCTACAGATCAAGATATCACCAAAATACTGAAGCATGTTTAGTAAAATATCTAATTCATACTCTTCCAATTGATACCCTTACTTTGATTCAATCACTATTTTTCAAATAAATACCAAAAGTTATAAAGTTTTATAAAAAGGTAGAGGAATGTGTTAGGAAACTATTGCTTCAAAAATCAGGTCATTTGAAGTTCGGACGACAAAGTTATGGTCAAAAGAGTGGAATATGTTCAGGGTAGGGGGAAGACTGGCGTTTGCACGATCACGAACTGTGCACGCGCAGCCGCGATGTCTCGATCGCGTTGAGCGATCGCGACTTCTCTGCAATGACTTTCCCTTCCTGCTTTTCTTCTTTTGACTTGTAATGGTAAAAAGTGCATAACTTTCACTAGGAATGTTGGATTAAGGTCATTCAAAGACCATTTCGAAGAAGACTTCTAGACTTGCAACTTCTATGAAGACTCCAAAAAGATATTTTGCCTCCAAAAGGGTTAAAATTTCCAATCAATGTAGTTGTCCCGAAAGTCCACCCTATGCAGCATCACAAACTTCAAATGATCATAACTTCCAGCTCCAATATCCAAAAATTTTATACTTTATATTGTTGGAAAGCTAGAAAGATAAGCTACAACTTTCATGAAGACAACTTTGGCTAATTATACCTAGATCGATACAGTTTTTCCTTTAAGTTCCGAATACAATTTCTACACCTATGAAAGCTTACAAAATGTAATATCTCTCCATATCAATCCACTATTAAGGACCTTTCGGTAACTCTTGAACCTCACCTCAAGTAATTCATCCCATACAACCATTTGCAATTTCAACAAAGAAGAATATGCATATACACATTCCTCTTCCACAATCATCATACTCGACCTATAAAATAGCATAATCATACACAAAAGGAAATCCTTAAATTCTCATTCTCATTAGTAAGCAAAGTAAATATTTGAACAAGCTTTATTTACGTATCAACATACACATCACTAACTTAACACAAGATACAAAATACATTAGATACTCAATGTTTGATATGCTTAAAAAGATATCCAAAAGTCTAGTCACTACCTTGGTTACAAAAGTCTTTAATATCTTGGAGTTTCTGATGCCTTACAAGGTTCAACACTCGGCTTGTTTTTGCACCTGAGGAGGGAATAGTGGGGTGAGCTACACGACTCAGTGGCTAATACATTTATAGCCATCGGCAATGAGCCATACAATCAAACATATATACACATATGTCTAGTAATTCAATAATTCACAAGTCATCTCATAACTCATAATTAACAAAATGTCATCACATAGAGCATATCATGTAATTATCTATCAAAGCATAACACTCAATTATGCATCATACTCAACAAATCAATGATGAAATGCATAACAAATGGCTCGAGAGTTTCGTGGAATCAAATGGAGAAACCGAAGTTTACACCGTGAACAAAATGAGTCCGATTTCTCAGGATCTCATAGCCTCAAGCAGGCAGCCAGGAGAAGGCTATAGGTCAACGTGCACGTGACTAACAAAACGGGTTCCTCTCTTGCCCAATCACAAACAAATTTATGCCCAATTCAATCAATCACAGATTCTTACTCTCATTCTTCTTTCATTTGATCATATTCTCATATTTTCATGCTTTTTCTTCTTTTCATTCAATTCAAAAAGTCATAACCTTTTTCATGGTATAACATGGTCATATTTCATCATGCATTTTCAAATCTTCACAACAATTCAAAATTCACGCAATGTAACCATAAACACACAAGTAGGGCATTTGCCCATCACACAACAACTATAAACATATTACCCACTTAATTTTTGATGAAAAATTCAAGCTCAACATTGCCTTTCCTCTTGCTCTTGAGTAAGGTTTTCTTGATTCCCTTCAAATAAACCAATTTCTATTTAATCCATATTTAAATGAAAGTTCATAAAACTTCAAGAATAAAAGAAATGATAAAATTGAATTTAAACCTAACCTACCTATAGTCCATCTAGGCTAAAAAACCAAAACCCTAGCTTAGAAATCCAAAAGCAAATTGGTTTCATCTTCCTCTTCTTTCTTCCTTCATTCCCAACACAAACCCTAGTCTCTATTTAATCCCTTTTTGAACCTAGCAAGAAGAAAGATGAAAACTTACTTCTAACAAGTTGATTTCCTCTTCCTTTTCTTCTTCTTTCTTCTTCCTTCTAAGTTTCCTATGATCTTCCTTCTTCTCTTCTCCTTTTCACGTTTTTTCTTCTTTCTCTTTAGTTCTCACGACACTTCTCTCTTCTTCTTCTAATTCAAGACCATTTTTAATGATCTTTTCCTCATTTTACCCTTCATTTACCTTGTCCTTCCCATTTTGCCCCTTCTTCCATTTAATCTATCTACTAATTCCTTTAAGTTAACTTAATTCTAACCTTCCCATATTAATTCTAACTTAATTCTAATCCTTCCATCTAATTCTAATCTCTATTCATGCCACTAAATTAATGACTAAATTAAAAAATAATCAAATAATTAAATAATCAAACAAAACCTAAATAAATAATTAAATAAACAAACCGATAATAATTGAAAAAAATTCGGGGTCCAACAGAAAGCATCTGATTTTTCTTTCAAAAATGACACCTAGGTATATCTCGAATAGTCATCAACATAAGCTAGAAAATATCTCATTCCACCAATATTATCATGTTGTGTTGGACCAACCAAATCCATGTGAATTAATTCAAGTATGCGAGATGAGGTAACATGTCTAACCTTTTTATGTGGCACTTTTATCTATTTTTGTTGGATCCCAATTTGTTCTGGGAAGTTAGAACTATTATATAAGAAATGTTGGAAGTTAAAAGTTGGAAAAATGTTACATTGAACATGCT
>JAOQMQ010126166.1:0-30186 GCA_027563845.1 Erythroxylum subrotundum | reverse complement strand
ATATAATTAAATTTAAAATATCTTTAAAATATATAAATTTCAAATAAAATTTGGTTAAATAATTAAAATATATTTTAAATAAAGTTAAATTTTAAATTATTTATTAAAAATAAAATAATTTTATTGATAATTTATTAATAAGTATTATATAAGATATTAAAATAAATTTAATTAATTAAAAATAATTTATCTTTAAGTTTTATCTATTATGTAATTATTATCAATAATAAAAATACAGCTAGATATTAATAACCAAACATGTTTTTATTTCTATTTGAAAGAAAAATATAAATAAAAACATAAAACAAAAATAAAAATAAAAATAAAAAATAAAGACTATAATAAAAAAAAAGGAGTGGAACCATAAGACTAATTCAATTATTTTTTTTCTTAAATTGGCCATGCCTACAATAGTTTATATCTTGCATAAACTTAATTTAGTTTTTTTGTGTGTGTTTAAGCTAGCAATATGGTTAAAGTTTGCAATTAAATCATTTTCAATTTATTATGATATTTAAAGTAACTTATTTGAATAAAACAAAACTAACTCATAATACCATTATATTACTCATAAAATAACTCATGTACACAAAAAAAAACATGTGGTTCATCACAACAAATACTAATATACTATAATTTAATATTCTTCCCTAAGTGTATCATGAAACAACACTCATGTTATAAATAATGAAAATAAGGGAACTATTAAAATCTTCATATAAAGTTTAATTATAAAATAAATGACCCATAAAATCTAATTAATTATACGATACATATTATGATTCTTCAGTATTTATATTTAAGACAAAAGATATAAACATCTTCTATATTTTAGATATTTTAGAAAAACTCTTCATCTTTAATTTTTTTTAAAAAACTCCAGATTTTTTTAGAAAAATCTCTTCTCTTAGATTTCAGCTAAAAATAACTACAAACTACACGTTATATAAATATTAAATATGAACAAATCAAATGTCTATAATATAGTAAACTAATTCAGCTCCTAAATCCGATTTGAACCAATTAAATTTGAAAATAAATTAATAATTAAGATAACTATAATAAATTACCATTTTGATCCATATTTAGTTAGTTTAGTTCAAGTTTAAGAATTAAGTTAAATTATTATGTAAATAATATTTGATTTGTTCTCATTTGATATTTAAACTACACATATTATCTCATTATTTTTTAATCAAAGTCTAAGAGAAGAGAATTTTCTAGAAAACTAAAAACTAGAAGAAGTTTTTTTTTTGAGAATTTTAAGGACAAAAGTATATTTTTAATCTTTTGATTTTATGTTCTAGTTTTTAATCTTTGTTTTCTATTTTTACTTTCAATTTTTTAAATAAAAATAAAAACATATTTGATTGTTAATGTAAATGTAGTTCTGTTTTTATTACTGATAATAATTATATATTAGATAAAATTAAAAACTTCATAATTATATATAATTAAATATATAATCTTAAATTAAATTATTCATAATTTTTATTAATAATTAATATTAAATAATTAGATAATAAATATTTTAGTTGGTATTAGATCAAATTATGAAAACAAAAACAAAAACCACTTTTTATAGTCTTCATAGATTATGAAAACTAAGAAACTAAAAAAATCAAAAACCAAAAAATGCAAACAAATAAAATTAAAAACTAAACATATAAATAGAAATAAAGTCCTAACTCCTAAGCTAAGCTAGTCTTTGCGTTATTTCTTTAATTTCACCACTAATAACCTCTCTCTCTCTCTCTCATTTTCTCTTTTTAAAAATGTGGAAGAATGAAAAATGAAGGAGATTCTCGTTTTAAATGAAAAATGAAAAATGAAGGTGATTAGGGTTCGTATGCTTTATGCATGATTTTGTCTCTTACCTAAATCACAGAGTCTTCTCGATATTTGGCTATGGAGTCTGATTTCAACCATCTATCTCTTTCGGTTGAGGAGGATCAGGAGCTGGTAATCCCACACTCTACTCCGTCGACGCCGATGTCCTATGAGCTTTGTCTGGTCGGTATGTTTTTAACTTACAACCGTATTAATTTTCTCTTTATGCGGGAAGTGCTTGCAGATCTCTGGCATCCTCTGGGGGATATTGCGATTTCTGATTTGGGAGCAAAACGATACCTATTCCGATTCTTCCATTCTATTGATCTTGAACGAGTCATATCAAGGGCTCCATGGTTGTTCAACAAGCACCTCCTAGTTTTTAGTACGATAAAACCAGGGGAAGATCCCCTTCTTATTCCGTTGTTGTATGTGGATGTCTGGGTTAAGGTCTGCGATTTGAAGCCGGGGTTTATGACTGCTACAATGGCTTCCTCGTTGGGAAATTTTGTTGGCTCTTTTTTAGAGTATGACACTACTCACCTTAAAGCGGAAGAAGAAATTAATTGATTTTAATTCCTTTATGAAAATCAAGGTTTGTCTGGACATTAGACAACCCTTAAAGCGGAAGAAGAAATTAATAGATTTTGATGGCAACCCTTTCTATGTCACGTTTAGATATCAAAGGATTCAGGTTTATTGTTAGTTCTGTGGCAAGCTAGGCCACACTGATTCCTTTTGTGATCTCCTTCTCCATTACAAGGAGGAAGACCTGAAACCTCTCTAGAGTGAAAACCTTCGGGCAATCTCGCGCCGAAATAATCGCCCATCCAGTTCTGGGCTGAGTCTCAGACTTGATGGCAAAAGTTTGCAATCAGGACCAAACGCTGCAGGAACAAGTCTAAACAATTCGTTGCCATCTCAGATTTTTCTCAATTCTTTCTTAGGGGCACACACGAATGGGGATCAGATGGCATTACAGGTAGGCAGCATGGATATGGACTAGACTAGTGAGGTTTAGTTACTCTCAAATGCGCTTCGTGAAGATAATCCCATAGACAAACAAGATGAGGGGAAAAAAAGAGCCCGGTTCAAAACCATCTATGTTACCGTTTCTAACACCAAGGATTCGATAATAGATACCACTTCTAGACCAACAGTTGAACCTGCTCAGCGAGTCGACTGACAATCATCAGGATCATCAGTTGGAATTGCAGAGGGGCGGGGGATCCCTCTGCGGTTCATGCTCTTTGGAAACTTGTCCGTAGTTATAGACCGACAATTTTGTTTTTGATGGAAACTAAAGTCCATGGTGTGCGAATGGAAGCTTTACGTAGTCAGCTCAGATTTGCAAATTGCTTCTTTGTAGACAGTATTAGGATAAGTGGGGGTCTATCTATTTTGTGGTCGACTGATATTCAGCTTCAGGTCTCAGGTTATTCTTCCAACTTTATTGATTGTGTGATTGGAACTGGTAATGCACAGTGGCGTCTGACTAGCTTTTATGGCTTTCCGGAGAGTACTAGGCGACGGGCTTCTTGGAACTTACTAAGGGCTTTAGCAGTAAGGTATCAGCTTCCTTGGTTATGTTGTCGTGATTTTAATGATATTGTTGCTTCGTTTGAAAAATTGGGTGGTCCTCCTCGGCCTTCTCATTTAATTTATGGTTTTCGAGAAGCGTTGTGTGATGCTCAACTTTCAGATATTATGCACGTGGGCTCGTCCTTCTCATACACCTACAGGGAAGGTTCTATAGCTTGTGTTAAGGAGAAGCTTGATAGAGCCTATTCTAATACCAAGTGGAGCTCATTGTTTAGGGATGCCATTTGTTAGGTCCTAGTTACTCTAGTTTCGAACCACTGTCCCATATTGATTGAAACAACTAGAACAGGTTCGAATGGGGTTAATAAGCGGTTTCGATTTGACAATTCTTGGCTCTCTAAGCTTGATCTTCGGGAGACGGTTGATAGGGCTTGGTTAGACGGGGCTGCTTTAAATTTCCTTGAGCGCACATCTTCGGTTGTGGATAAAATACAGTTATAGGGTAAGCAAAGGAATCGATTAAGGTGGGCTCAAAAAGAAATGATTAAAAGAAGATTAGGGGCGGAACAACATACCTTAACCCCAGTCGAGGTTCGACGCTTAAAAGAACAATAGAATGCAATCTTAGAGGAGGAGGAAGTGAGATTAAAGCAGTAAGCTAAAGCGTTTTGGTTTCGGAATGGTGACAAAAATACCAAATACTTCCATAACAGTATCAACGCCCGTAGAAAAAGTAATCGGATCACCAGCTTAACAGATGAAGCTGGGGTTGTTACAACAGATGAAACTACTATTTGCAGGTTGTTTCATACTTATTTCACTACTCTTTTCCATGCCTCCAAGTCTTGCAGTAGCCATGTGGTTTGGCTAATTAGACCTTTGATAGACGAATCGGATAACGATGCACTTACTGCACCATTTTCGGATGAGGAGTTCCGAGTTGCCCTCTTTCAGATGGATCCTAATAAAGCGCCGGGCCAGGATGGCTTGAACCCTACTTTCTTCCAAAAATTCTGGAGCATTCTAAGTGGTGACATATATAATGCTTGTCGTGAGTGGCTTCAACAAGGTACCCTTCCACGATCTTTGGCTAATACTCTTATTGTCTTAATCCCAAAATGTGCTAATCCTATGCATGTTACCGAATTTAAACTAATTGCGTTATGCAATATGCTCTACAAGATATTGTCTAAAGCATTAGCCACTCGTTTGAAGCTTATATTGCCCAAGATTATCTCTTTGAACTAATCTGCTTTTGTTTCTGGAAGATTAATTACGAATAATTTTATTGTGGCTTTTGAGAATTTACATAGTTTGAAACAACGGTCCAGGGGCAATTCTGGTTCTTGTGCACTAAAGATTGATATTTCAAAAGCCTATGACAGGGTCAGTTGGGATTATTTGTTTGCTATGTTGACAGCTCTGGGATTTTCTACTGTTTGGGTTCAATGGATGCAGATGTGTGTATCTAACATTAGCTATCTGATTTCAGTTAATGGCAAAGAGGTGGGCCCTATTGTCCTGAGTCGGGGGCTAAGACAAGGTGATCCTGTCTCTCCCTATTTGTTTCTGATTGTCGCAGAGGGACTTTCACTTCTATTGAGAGATGGTGAAAGGCATGGGGTGATTCATGGTTATCGGACAAAGTTAGGTTGTCCTAGTATATCACATTTATTTTTCGCTGATGACTTGCTGCTTTTCTTTAATGGCTCGGTCTCTGAAGCTACTCAAATTAAAAGCATTTTGGTCGTTTATGAAGAAGCTTCTGGTCAGGCCATCAATTATGGTAAGTCTGGTATTCTTTTTAGCCCATGTATTGCACCCGATGTTAAAAAGGCCATTTCCGATTTACTTGGACTACACTTACCTTTAGGTTACAGTAACTATTTGGGCTTACCTTCTCTAATTGGACGTAGCAAGTGGCAGATTTTCTCATTTATTAAAGACAGGATCTGGAAGCGTATAAACAATTGGAATAACCATTTTTTATCACTGGCAGGTGGGGAGATCTTAATCAAGGCTGTCATATAGGCTATTCCAACATATTGCATGAATGTCTTTCTTATCCCGGCTGCTACTTGTCATGAGCTACAAGTTGTAATGAATAAATTTTGGTGGGATGGATGTCGGGAGGGTAGTAGGGGTATCAATTGGTTGTCATAGGATCACATGTGTTGTGAGAAGTCGGTGGGCGGCATGGGTTTTAGAGACCTCCGATGTTTTAACACTGCTTTTTTGGGGAAACAAGGGTGGAGACTTGTTGTTGACACTAGCACTCTTTCGTATCAGGTTCTTAAAGCTAAATATTTCCCTCGTGGGGATTTTTTAACAGCTCAATTGGGTTTCAACTATAGCTTAGTTTGGAAGAGTGTATTGTTTGCTCAAAAAGTGTTGTTAAGGGGGGTAAGGTGGAGAGTCAGGGATGGCCACAGTATCTATGTTAATAGGGATCCCTGGATTCCAAAAGATGGTGGCTTCCGCCAAGACGATGGTCCTATGGCAATTCATGATGCTATGAGGGTATATGACTTATTCATCAACAAGGAGAGGACATGGGACTCTGAGAACTTGCTGTCATATTTCAGTATTGATGACATGAATGCTATCCTTGGTATTCCACTGAGCATTAGCCCCAAAATCATTTGGACTTGTGACAAAAAAGGGATTTACTCGGTTAAAACTGCTTATTATAAGGCACTTGCGGTTTTGGGAGGCAGTGGGCAACAGTTGCAGGGAATTGCATGGAAGAAAATTTGCTCTCTTGATGTACCACCAAAAGTTCGTGATTTTCTATGACGATGTTGTTGTGGCGTGTTACCAACTAAAGATAATTTGCAACAACGAGGAGTGGATGTTGACTTGAAATGTTTGCTTTTCCATGAAAATGAATCCCTGCAGAATGTGTTCCTTGAATGTCCTATGGCTATGGAGTTATGGCGGATAGCGGGATTGTTTCTAATATCCTCTTTGTCATCTTTTCAGGACCTTTTTGCCTATGTTATTGAGACAGCAGGACGAGATCGAGCAGCTAGAATTGGTATTCAAGCATGGAAGTTATGGTCAACAAGGAACGAAAAACTATGGCATGATAAACATGTTACTCCACAACACATTCATGCCCAAGCTAATTCTTACTATTCAGACTTCAAGGAGTTGCTGTCCGCCGGAACTCCTCATAATGCTGCTCTCAGTCTGCCGTTGTTTTTTCGGACAGCAGCAGTAACGACGCCGTCCTCTAATTGGTTGGCTTTCATTGATGGCTCGATATTTGCAGATGCTGGCTTCCTTGGCTTTGGCATTTTGTTTGAGAGTGGAGAAGGCTATTTTTCGTTGGCACTTTCTGGCTATGATGAAGGCAACGGAGGTCCCGTGATGGCAGAGGCGCTAGCTCTTCGGCAATGCTTGCTGTTAGCTCGTGATGGTATGCTATAAGCTAGTTCAATTTTTACTAATAGTCAGCTCCTTATCCATGCTTTGAACTTCAGTTCTTTGGATTTTTCCTATTTTGGTCTTACAATCTCGGGTTGTAAGGATATTTTACGCACTAGGGACAATATCTCTGTTTTTTGGATCAGGCGCTCGAGGAATAGGAGAGCCCACTCTCTTACTTGGGTGTCTGTTCTCCATAGTCGCTTTCATGTTTGAATTGACATGCCTGACTGTGTCTTGGATCATTATTCCTCGACATAATAGCTATTCTCTCTTAAAAAAAAAAAAATCTCTTCTATGATCCAGGACATTTCTCTTATTTATTGATCTTTAACAAAAATGAAATAGTTGTCATTCTTTTACATATATGATAAACTAAATCGATATAAATTTTTATTTAAGTTATTTAATTAATGAAATAAACTTTAATCATTCAGATAGGGGAAATTGTCTCACTCTTACATCGACTAATTCGGTTGATTGAATATCTTATAATCAATTACAGGAGGAAGTGGAAAAACTCCACCATACAATTTATCCAGTCAATTAAACACAAACTTATAATATGTAGTGTTTATGTAATATATAAACACACCGAAGCAGGTGAAAAAGAAGGCCCAAACATGCACTTCGGAGGCCCGACAATCCGACTCTGTCTTCTTCTTCCTCCAAAAACCCAAGCCCACTACACTCGTACAGCGACAGAAGTCTCGCTAGCGCAGTGCCCCGTTTCTTCGAATGCCAAATCCTAGAGACATTTTTCCCCCTAAACACGTCTAAAAAGTGCCAGAGCGATAAAAAAGAAATCAAAGAAACAAATTGTTGATTACACCTTTTTTCGGGGAGAGATTGAAACTCAGAGACCTAATTAACGCTGTCTCATGGCTGACATTTGCCGCGGACTGTTATGTTCTAGGGCTAATTGTGGTCGTTTTTTGTCCGTTCAAAAACCCTAGGAGAGAGAAAGGGCCACAAATTCACCTGAGTGGTCGTTCCTACTTTGTCTCTGCTTCGTGCCCTAGCTCCCTAATTTTGCACTTCAGGTGATTATTATTCGAAATTTGGGTTTGATTCGAGTGTTTTTGGAACCCTAGCATTAGGGGCCGTTAGGACGTTTGGGGTGCTTTGTTGAATAAATTGAAATTGTGTGGGTTATGAGTGGAGACTAGGTTTTGTTTATTTCGTGCAATGAGTGTGTGTTCGTTGCCTTTTGTGGTTTCATTTCATGCTTCTTTGTTGAATGCTCGTTTTTGTGCGGTTCTCAACTTCTTCCTGAGCATGCAAATTGGACGTAATAATTGGCGTTAAGTGTGATTCGTTCTTCTTTATAGAGAAACCTTCCTAGTTTGTAGGTGCTTTTATTGGATATTGTACAATCATCAGTTAGTATCTGTAGACACTGCTCTGGTTGCTGACGTTTGCTATCGATGATGCATTTTCCTAGTTGTAAACTTTAGCTGTTTGAGCTCCACTGTTATTTGGAATGCTATTATGAACTTTTGCAATGCTGCACTGCACTGCTGTGCATTTAATTTTCTTATATCCACAAAGAATATAAACACAGTAGCTGAGCTGCTTAAATCTTCACAAAGTGATTGTGCTTGCATATATTATGGAAAGCTGTTCTAGAGTATGTCGATACATTAAATTGTTTAGTATTTGCTAGGCAGATAATAGGATCTAGAATATGCTTCATTTACTTGGCAGTTTGTATTGAAGTGGGAAACTAGTGGTGAGAAGGTTCTTATAGTTTTATTATGATAATAACCTTGTGATTTTTCAGTTATCTTATTGCGTAACATATTTTTTTGGCAATAGAACTTTTTGTTAGGCTTGCTTGGCAATTTGGATCATGTGGGACTTGTTTAGATACTGAGCGATGTACCTATTGGGTTTCAAAATGTGTTCAGGAGATGATGGAGGACAAATAGAAGAAATATTAACTAGTAGCTAAACCTCACAAAATTTGAGAAATGTGGCTGATATTAGACTGCTAGAATATCAAGTTTCAGGTCTGGATTTCAGCTTGGAATGTTGAAATCTCAGATTTGATATAGCTGAGTTCTAATGTTTGATTGCTAGAAATTTAGGTTGGGATTTTAGTTTTGATATGGCTAGAATCAAGGGTTTTGGTTGTTGGAACTTTAAGTTAGAATTGTTAGAATTTAGTGAGGAACACAAACAATGGGGAGTAGGAAACTAGGAATCACTCTTAGAAGAAAGCTTCGCAGTTTCTAGGTAAAAATTCAAATTTGTAGAAAAATTTAGATTGCTTAATGTTGAAGGGTTGAGTATATGTATATTTATAGTTCTTACAATCCTTATTCTAATAGGAAAAGGTTCTAAATTATCCAAAATTGAATCCTATTCTAATTATGATTCTTTATTCTTAAATAAGTTTAAGTCCTAAACAAATTAGGACAATATATGTAACCTGTTATTATTCCCTATCTGATAAGGAAACTTAGCATAAAGTAAGATGTCTTTGCTATCACTTCAATTTCCATTTTTCATCGCACCAAATTAAAGTTTGTGGTTGACTAATTTGTTCTCTTTCATTTCGTTTATAAATTCTAAGCTTTTTTGTATCAATTGTCCTCTGCTTGTTTGAAGTTGTCCTTGATGTAGAATGTGACTAATACTGCTCATCTAAGTTTGGATTCAACTTCTAAAATTTAGCTTCTAAAATCTAAGTGCTATTAGAAATTTGATCTTTCTTTCCACTTGACAAGAAACCGTCAATACCCACCAGCTCTTGTGGATACAATATAACATCTTTTATCTCCTCTTTAAGATGAGGAATGGCTGGAATTCTCACAGTGCAATAGGGGATTGCGTATCATCATGTCCACAATAAATAGTTAAGTTTACAACTTTAAAGATAAGATTAATTCCCATGTCACTTGGTGCTTCCAAAACATAAACATTAGCACTTATCTTCTTGAGGATCTTATAAGGTCCACCACTCTGTTAATGAAGTTTCTTATATGTTACTTTCAAAAAACGTTCTGGACGAATCCTTACCATCATCATTTTCTCTTCATTGAATTCCATCAATTGATAATATTGATTAGCACATTCTTTATAAGTCAAGTTGCTAATTGTTATCTTTCTTTGTACCTCATTAAAGATATCTGTCATATGTTGTGCAAAAGCTTCAGATTCATCACTAACTCGTGTTTTTTGTGGTAAATGAACCAAATCAATAGGTGTCATTGGTTGAACTCCCAAAACTATCTCAAAAGGACTCTTATTAGTTGATCTATTTATAGAAATTGTTGTATGCAAATTCTGCCATAGGAGGAATTAGGTCTTAATTTTTCACATTGTGTTTAACCAAACATCTTAACAAATCTCCTAAGCTTCTATTCACTACCTCAGTTTGTCCATTGGCTTGGGGATGGAAAGAATTAGAAAATTGAAGCTTAGTGTTCAATATTTTCTATGGAGTTCTCTAAAAATAACTCATAACTTCACATTACGCTTAGAGATGATCGTTAAAGGTAATTCATGGAGACGTGCAACCTCATTTGAAGAATAGTTTAGTAGTGTTGATAACATCATAAGTCCCGACCATTATATTTGTAGACGGTTTCATAACAAAACCACATGGCTTCTCTATCGCATGGCTTCTCTATCGCATAGGCATCAAGAACATACATATTGTTGCTTCTTACAGTCAAATCTGTTAACTTTTTGTCTTACTAAATTTTGACTTTACAAGTGCAGTTATATCTTCTCATTTATTCCTAGGTAACTGGTTAATCTTTTCATCCCCCTGTTTTATTATTTTAGCTTGCTGTTATATTCCTTCAGGCTGTTGCCCTGTTGTTTCAATCTGTTGTTCTTGTGTTTTGATTTGTTTTTCAAGGCTTTTAGCCTATTGTTTAGGTGTTTTAGCCTCATTTTTAGGCATTCTAGCTTGTAGTTTAAGAGTTCAACTTCTTGTTCAATTGTTTCAGCTTTAGGGGTTTGTGAAAGAATCCATTTGGTTATGTTTTTCTTCATCTTTACCACTTTGATCATCTCCTACTGTCAAACTCTTGATGTCACCACGTACTTGAACACATCTAAACGTAGGTTCAAAGATTCGAATTGATTAGTTGACAGAGAGGTGTCAACAATCACACCACTTAGAACAAACATTTTCTTTAAGTTAGTGCATGCTAAATTTGAGTAATCAAAATTAGTACATAATTTTTAAGGAAAGATTTTCCTTTGAGTTGCATGCTATTGATCAATATTGGTCCCTTCATCTTGCTTATTACCACCTTCTCTGCGTTTAGCATCAAGTATAGGTTGTTGGTTTTCATAATTTGTAGGGGTTTTGACTTTTAGGGAATGTATGTCAAGGCCATCTAGCGTCTCCAAAAATTGTCGAACATGTTTTCATATGGGAATTGAATTGTTAAATGTAAGTTGGTTTTTGGAGCACATTGTGAATGAGGATTATTGATGCCTAATTTTTTTGCAATATTCAGAAGCATTTCATCTTGGTTTAGGTCGTTGAATATTCTTCTATATGTCTTTCCATGATGTGTTGCCATTGTGAACCAAAATTGTGATACCAAATTGATGTAGGACAAATAAAAGAAATATTAACTAGTAGCTAAACTTACAAAATGTGACAAATAAGGTTGGTATTAAATTGCTGGTATATCAAGTTTCAGGTTTGGATTTTAGCTTGGAATGTTGAAATTCCAGATTTGATATAGTTGGGTTTTTAGGGTTTGATTGCTGAAAATTTAGGCTAGGTTTTTAGGGTTTATAATATGGCTATAATCTAAGGTTTGGTTACTGGAACTTTAGGTTGGAATTACTAAAATTTAGTGAGGAACACAAACAATTGAGGTAGGAAACTAGGAATCAGCCTAAAAATCACTATTAGAAAAAACATTGCAGCTTTTAGTTGAAAACTCAAATTTGTAAAAAAAATTAGGGTAGCTTGTTATTGAAGGGTTAAGTACACACATATTTATAATTCTTAAAATCTTTATTTTAGTAGGAAAAGATTCTAAAATATCCAAAATTGAATTTTATCCTAAAAAGGATTCTTTATTTTAAAATAGTTTGAATCCTAAACAGAGATGACAATGGCTTGACCCGACCCAAAGTCCATGGGCTTGAGCCCAGTTTATCAAGCTTTGCGTTGAGCTTAGACTTTTTTCCCCACTAATTTCAAGCTTCGGGTTGCTAGAGCTCAATTTGGCTTGAAGCTTGAATATGTCCAGTAAAACGATGTCGTTTTGAGTAAATGACATTGTTTTCAAATTTTAAATTAAAAAAGAAATTAAACAGACTTGGCTTAAGCCCGATCATGCTTCGAGATGGACCCATGTTTGAAAATAAATTTTCGAGTGCTCAAGCTTGACCCAATGCCAAACCTAGTCCTAAACAAACTAGGACAATATACTTATTATTGTTCCCTATCTAATAAGCAAAACTTAACATAAGTTGTCCTCGCTGTCAATTCAATTCCCATTTTTCATCCCACCAAATTGAAACTTCTGGTTGATCAATTTCCTCTCTTTTAAACTCTTTCTTATGCATTAGGGGAGAATGTTTAGATACAAGTGATTTGTTCTTTAAAAACAATTCTCTTTATGTTTGTTAAAATTGAACCATAATTACCCTCTATTGTAGTCTGGACATGAGACATTATTCCTTAATTGTCTTTTTCCCACTGATGAAGTGATCCTAGTCATGAACACAAGTATGGGGCACAAACTTTTACTTAGAAAACTTTATTATGAAATTAAAGAAGAGATGAAAAATCATACATTAGTCATTGACATTGTAAGGCATTGATTTTTATTAATGTTTTGAAATTCCTGCGACTAATTCCTTTTTATGGTTTTATGCATACAATATGGACTTTGACACGGTGATTGATGTTAGTGTTTTTTATGCTATAGTCTCATACTCTGTAATGCTGAAGATAGGTTTCCAATACCTTTTTTCTTGTGATACTTTGAAACATCTAATTGTTTGATATCTATTGTTGCTATTCAAATTTGTTCAAGTTAAGTGATTTGTCTACATTATTATCATGAATGCTACATTCAGTTTATTGAAGGGTAAAGCACGTTGTGGTTTTTCATCATTGATTTATCATTTATATATATCAAATTTCTAATGAGTGCTTCATTAATATGATAGTTCTCTGAATCAATGGGAGGCGAAAGCTTGTAGGTAGCAGATTAGGAATGCATGAATGTGGTTCAGGATCTCCTTTCATAGTAAATGCTGAGGTTGATTCCATGGGAGGGGTTGTTGAAGGTGGAGTTGGTATTGGTATCAAAGCCTCTCCGCGCTATGCAGCAATTGAAAAAGCTCAGGCAGAGCTTAGGTAATATTCATATCTTGTTGTGTTCATTACTGCTCTGTAGTTTCCATGTCTCTTGCCAATATTATGGAATTTGTGTTCACCTTTATTTCTTGATAAAGAAAAATATTATTTGATGTAAACAGGCAGGAGTATGATGTTCGAGAGGAAAGGCGTAGAGAGCTAGAATTTCTAGAAAAAGTATGCTCTTCGTTCCTGTTCTTGACAATTTCAATAGTATTTGTTGGTGATAACTATATAATTTTCCTTACCTGCAGGGTGGCAATCCTTTAGACTTCAAATTTGGGAATGCAGCTTCAGTTAGTGTCCAATCTACATCACTGACTGATCATCAAGCTGAGCATATTTTAACTAGGTATATTCATTTTTGCTGTTGAGTCTTATGGATTATAGTTGACAAAAGCATAATTGAACAAAAGAAAATTCACCTGTTCGATTTCCTTGTGTCATGGTGTTAATGCAGTGAAGCTAAAGGTAGTTTTGCTATAACTGAGTCACCTCATGGAGACTCTGTTGAAAGTAGCGGTAGACCATTGGTGCCTACACTTTGTGAACCAAATAGTGCTGATAACTTCAACGGTGACAATTCATTACTTGAACATGATAGGAAATCTAAGCATTTCAATAGAAGGAATAATGTTGCACCATCAGAACAGTCTTCTCAGATGGATGGGACTCCAAATGTGAAGGAATCAGAAGATTCTGCTATTGTTCATTCATACATTAGGAGGAATAGATCTAGACCAAGTCGTGATGGAACTAGATTAAGTTCAACGGATGTTGTTCAAAGTTCTGGTGGGCATGGATTATCCTTACAAGTTCGTGCTGGTTCAAGGGAGTCCAAGGGGTTGAAATCTGAAACAAACAATTGTAAGGACCAAAGCATTTCATCTGCTTCTAACCTGAAAACTGCAACCTCAAACAGTGATGTGGTACCTAAGGTGGAGATTCTCAAAACACAGTCCAACAAGGAGCTTGGTGGTGTACAAGCTTTGGAAATCAAAGTTGAGTCACCTAAAAGTAGTCTGCCTGAAGGGTTAGATGTTACGGAGTCCAACATTACAAGGGATAAGCCATACCATCAAGATTCTAAAGTTGAGACTCACATTGATATTGCTTGTGGGGAAAATAACTTCGTTGGAGGAAAGGAACTGGTAATTGCAGGTGTTTCTGGATGTCCTGCAGTTACAGGGAAAAATGAGAATGAAACTACTTCTGCTCATATGAATGGGTTTAGTGACTCAAAAAGAGATTGCAATGAGGGTCAAAATGGTATCCCAATAAAGGGATTAGATTCAGAGTCTTCTTGCACCCAAAGCATCATTGGTCTAGATGTGAATCATGACAGTGATTTGCTTATTACCGGTAAAAATGTTGACGCTAATGGTGTCACAAGACAAACTTCAGAATTTGATGGAACACAAAATTTAGCTGTTGATAAAATGGGAAATGAACAAAATGATGCCAAAGCTGTTGATGATGACAATGCTGTCAATCGCAATAATATTGCTGTACGTGAAAACCACTCTAGCAACAGCTCTGTGGTCAAAATTGAGGAAGAAATGCCGATCACTTCTGACCTGAAATATGATGTGAACTGCCCAAACAATGATGAAGTGGAGCAAAAGGTTTACATTATGTCTGAGACTGATAAAGAAGTGGGCAATGAATTGGGTGATGATTCTAATCACAAAAGAGATTGTTGTGGTGGAATTCAATGCACATTGGATTGTTCTAAAATTCATGTACTTGCGCCTACCCAGTCAGACAAAAGTTCTTCTGTTCCTGAATCACCGTCTTGTTCTGGTAATGAATTAAAACTGGTAGATAGGGCCCGTGAAGATTCAATTTTGGAAGAGGCAAGAATTATAGAGGTTGTTATCTGATATTCCCATTGATTTGTGATTTGCATGTGAAATATAGATGGAAATGTATTTCCTCCTTCACATAATTTTGAACATTACCATGATATGGCAAACAGGCTAAGCGTCAGAGGATTGCTGAGTTGTCAATCGGTACTACACCTTTAGAAGGTTGTAGGAAATCTCACTGGGACTTCGTTCTTGAAGAAATGGCATGGTTGGCAAATGATTTTGCCCAGGTGTGACTATGTTGATGTATATACATTTCAAAAATTTGATGAAGTCACCTTTTCTGTTCTCCGTAGAAATCATTCCTTCAGAAAATAAATATTCTATTTTTAAGATAGCAGCATGATAGTATGTTTTATCCCCTACATTTGTCAATCATTTATTTTGTGCTTATAGGAGCGTCTTTGGAAGATGACTGCTGCTGCTCAAATTTGTCGAAGGGTTGCTTTTACTTTACAGTTGAGAGCACAAAATCAACAGCTGGAGCTAAAAAAGGTTGCTTACACTCTGGCAAAGGCTGTCATGCAGTTCTGGCATTCAGTGGAGTTGTTTACAAATAGTGACAATAAGGGGGGTGTTGTAAAACATTGGGACCATGATTCTAGGAGGTTTGATGCGAAGGAATTGTCCAAGGACAAGATTGGAGGACCTCATCAGGTGCTAGTCAGTTTTGGTTTAGAATTTGATTACAGAATTTTTTTTGCTTATATCTGTCTAATCAAGTAGCTGTATGTTTACCTTTTGTCCCACAGCAGAAATAATTATTCTTTCATTAGATTAATATCTACATTCCATTGCTACCTCTGTATGGGAGGAAACTATTCACTATAATGCAAGACATCATATACTGAATGAATATTTGCGCTATATATGTATGCTTTAGATAGTTCTTCTTTAGATACATTAAGAGATGGGCTTAAAGAGTCATTTGTTCTGTACCTTACGTGGCTTGTTGGAATTTATAGCAATTAAAGCTTATATTATACAACTTACAGATGTTCCAAAATACCTTGTTTTTTGCAGGAAAAATGCAAACAATTATCACAAATTCCAACTAAAAATTTTGCTCATGCAATTCGGGAATATGCTGTGAGGTTCTTAAAATGTCACAGCTCTCCAGTTCCTTCTGTGCAAGCTGAAGCCCCCGCAACTCCTGATAGAGTTGCTGATTTGGGAATTATGGAAGTTTCATGGGATGATCAGTTTACAGAAGTATGAGCCTACTTTCCATATGGCTCTTATAAGTTTAATTTGCTATTTATAGTTGACCAAAGACAATGTCTCTCTATTCTGTTAAGTACTTGGTTCAATTATTCAGTTGCACAATTTCTATAAATGATTGAAGATTTCCTTTTTGTTTCTTGTACTTGGCAGGAAAGCCTTTTCTATGCAGTACCTGCTGGCGCTATGGAGACCTACAGATCCTCCATTGAATCTCATTTGTCACACTGCAAGGTGAAAAAAGATCTCTTCAGTTTCTGCATTTACTAATTTAATGAGCTTCAAGTTCCAGAAAATAATTTAAAACCAATTATATTGGAGAATGATTTTGAGTTAAATTTGCGCTACTTTCATATAACATACATTTACACAATTTTGTCTGCAAAATGAAGAGAAACCTAGAAGTTTATGATTGCAACAATTAGCATTCAATATTTTCCTTTAATAATCAGTCTTGATTGATGTGAGCAACTGTTGTAACTTGCAACTGTCAATTCCCATGTTTTTGTCCTTTTTGTGTCTGGATTATTTTCTTTCAGAAAACTGGTAGTAGCATGCAAGAGGAAGTTGGCACTTCTATGTGTGATGGAGCAGCAGGTAACATCGAACGATATTCTTATTGACACATCCCTTTTTGCTTATTTGCATGGATTTTACAAGTTCATTTCTAAATTCAGATTTTGGATATCATGAAAATGCATATGACGAGGAGGAAGGAGAGACAAGCACTTATTACTTGCATGGAAGCTTTGAAGGTAGCAAATCAACTAAACATGACCAAAAGAAACATAAAAGGCTTATGATGTCATACTCCTCAAGATCATATGATTTGGGAGGGGAGTTACCTTATGGGCATAATTCAGTTGGTTGTCAACAAAATAATTTAATGGGGAAAAGGCCGAGCAGTACATTGCATGTTGGACCAGTTCCACCAAAACGTATGCGCACTGCTTCGAGGCAGAGGTTTATAATTCCTTTTGGTGCTGGAGCGCCTGGGTTTGGACAGACTCCAGCAAAAACGGATGCATCAAGTGGAGATACTAGTTCTTTTCAGGAAGATCAGAGTACTTTGCATGGTGGATCCCAAATCCTGAAAAGCATGGAGGTTGAGTCGGTTGGAGAGTTTGAAAAGCGAGTTCCTCACAACTACACCGAAGCATCAACAAAGCCAAAAAAGAAGAAGGCAAAGAATCTGGTACATTAATAGTTGTCCAATTTCAACAACTGTTTGGATTTTATTCAACCTTGGTGCATTCTTCTTTGTCCTTGATTGGATATCTTGTTTAGATGCTTGATTCATGGTTGCAGGGATCTGCGTATGAGCAGGGTCGGCAGCTGGAATCTATTGTTCACAGTGAGCAGGTGAGGAACTTGTTTTCCTTTTATCTCTGTTCTTCTGAAAATATGGATGTGATTACTTCATATGTCATACTTGTAAATACCATGTGGAAATTCAAATTTGATTTATCTCTAGTCATTTTTGTCTTCTGACCTCTTATGCACCTGCATATGTTCATTATAATACCCATTGGTCATTCTCTTTGTCGCCAATTTCTGTGAAGTTTCCTACTCAATTGAAGATCACGAACAATTTCTTTTTTTTTTTTTTCTTGTTTGTTTTTGCAAGTTAGAAGTATATTAGTTTTTGAGTTTGCATGGCTCAAGCACATAAGTTAAGAATTGTTATGGTAAGTGAGGCAAGCTCTTTATATTTCCAATTATGATATCATTTAGATGCGCATACGTATAATACTGATTATCAGACTGCGTGAAGTAAACTTTGTACCCACGGAAACGGTGGTTTGTCAATCTTCAAAGTTAAAAGTGTAATTGGGATGAAGAGAGTGGAAGCATTTTCCCCTTTTTAAATTATGCTGAGGCATGTTTGAAGCTAATGTGCTGGGTGCAACTTCAACTGGGCCTTTTTTGTGGCTGACTTTATCATTATAGACTTTAGGTTTGCAATTTTTCATTCTCCACACTTTTTTCTTCAACTTGATTTCAATTTGGTTAAAATGCATATGATTAGCCAATAGAAGCTATTAACATGATGCCCTGCCCATATAGAAATCGAAAATCAATGGATAATAATGATAGTTTTGGCAACAAAAACCCCCAATCATGCAAAAATAAGGAAGGTAGACAACTTTTATGTTAGCTTAGTAAACCTTCCTCTAGGTACAGATTGGAAAGGGAATCAGTCAGGGTACTTCAAGATTCAAAACATATTTTGCCGGGAAGGGGTGTATCATTGAACGTATATAGTTCCCTGAATCTTCAGGCTTCCATTGTGTCTAAGAGTTATTTTTCTTGGTGTTTTGGACATGGAGACACTGAAAAGACCTTGCAGTTCCCTTAAATATTCATTACTGTACTCTTGGGTGCTTCCTATCTGAAACTTCTAGGCAGACAAGGCTGGCAATTTCCTTTTAGAATCAAGGGGATGAGTGCCCTGATAAAGTGCTTTGTATTTTCTCTGACTACATGACATCAAACGTTTGAATACCTAGTGGAGGCAGCTCTGCATTTTTCTTTGCTTGTCCAAATCTTCTTAATCAAATTGGCATGAAATAAGCTTTAGCATAACAAAAGTTGTTAATAATTGTGATGTTGTTCTTTAAATTGCAGAGGGATAATTTGAAAAAGAGGCTGGATGGTCATCAATTTGAATCTGATGGAACCAGTGGTAAAATCCTTTACTTTTCCATATTGGAGTTTTTTTTTAACTTTTCCATATTGTAGTTTTTCTCCTGTAGTTGTCAATCAAGTAATTTTATGTTGTTGGGTTCAAAGATGATACAAGCTTGGGAACCATCCCACCCTCCGTTTTCTTACCTTAACTGTTATGTACTTTGGTAGGGGGTTTCCTTGACTCTTATGGCCTTATTACTGTGTTTGTTTGGTTGTGATTGAATAAATGATCCTTACTACAAATAATTATGCTTTTACGTTCTTAAGGGATTGGATATTTGATGCCAATTAACGAACTCCTGTCAGAGGATTCATCTCATACTTGACAACTGCAGAGAGGGTGAATGTTTATGCTCTCAACTTTCATTCCTTGGAAATTTACATCAATCTTATCTCTGGGCCGTTCATCTGAATGATAGTCTTACCCTGGTTTATTTTTAGTTTTGATAATCTCCTCCTAGTATATCTCTGCTACATGAATATCATCATCATCATTGTTTTTCTGACTCCTAAAATTTTCTAATTTTACCTTCATGTTTTTAATACTTCCAATTGTTTCTGTTTAAGGTTTGCATGGACAACATGCTGCAAAGAAGTCAAAAGTAATGAAGCAATCACTAGAAAATTCCTTCGACAACATGGCTCCAATAACTGGATCTGTCCCTTCTCCTGCTACTTCTCAAATGAGTAATATGTCCAACCACAAGTTCATGAAACTTATTGGCCGGGAGAGGGGCAAAAAAGCCAAAACACTGAAGGTAGTTTTTTGTATTCTGGTAGCTAATACTTTATTCAACTTGCTTATTTTCCTTTGGTCATATTCTTTCCATGAGGTTGAGCATTTATCTTCTGTTCAGATATCTGTGGGGCAGCTGGGTTCAGGAAGCCCGTGGTCACTTTTTGAAGACCAGGTCATTTTTCTGTCTGCATATTTTCCATATTGTTGGTCTTTGATTGTAGAAATATATTTATGGATTACTCTGTTTTGCTATCTCAGGCACTTGTTGTGCTTGTACATGATATGGGTCCTAACTGGGATCTTGTTAGTGATGCAATCAACAGCACCCTTCAGTTTAAGGTAAATAGTATGTGTTTTAAATTCCATGATAGTTGCCTAATTACGTGGAATACACCTGCTTGTAAATAGTGTTTATTTTTCAGCGCTGCAAGATTTTTTGTAGAGTATATCTTCACTCCTATATCTGGCTTGTTTTCTTGCATGGTGGAGCATATGATTGCATATATTCCAATCACAGTTTATTTCTTCCTTGGTATGTCCAGTGCATATTTCGCAAGCCTAAAGAATGCAAAGATCGGCACAAGATATTGATGGATAAAGGTGCTGGTGACGGTGCTGATAGTGCAGAGGATTCAGGCTCGTCTCAGTCTTATCCTTCAACCTTGCCTGGCATTCCAAAGGCAAAAATTTGATATTCCTTTCAATTATCTTCCTTTTTTTCTCAAATGATGAACATGTATATGATGTGTCCACACCAGTTTTCTCTTGGACTAATTTTCATTTATGTGTTTTTTCATACTGCTATCTTGTGCAGGGTAGTGCTAGACAGTTGTTTCAGCGTTTGCAAGGGCCAATGGAAGAGGGTACACTCAAGTCCCATTTTGAAAAAATTATTATGATTGGAAAGAAGCAGCATTATAGGAAGAGTCAGGTTTGTTAATGATACTTTTGATTTTGGACCATGTGTATGATATCTTTTGGTCTATATTTGGAGCCTGATGAAAAAGTTAATACAATCTCTGGCAATACCTGTTTTACTCACTTCTTTGGCTATTTATACAAACTTGTGCATTATTCTATGTAACACTGAATGCATGTACATAAGGTTTTTTCCTTATTCAGTATTTTTTTTCCAATTATGCGGCTTGAGGTCTGGTGTTTTTTTGTTTATTTCAACAGCATGTTTCTTGTGGCGGAGTACAAAGTTCTAAAAGATACCACGAGACAAAAATTTAATAAACATGATGTTTAGCAATATATAATTTCCTTCGGGCTAAAGCCTTTGAACCATCATAAGTTTGTTCTTTTTGGGCTGGCCTTTTTCTGTTTCATGATTATTTTTTATGATTTTTGGACATTTGCATTTTCCAAAGAATGATGGCCAGGATCCTAAGCAACTGGCAGCGGTGCATAATTCTCATGCTCTTGCTCTTTCACAAGCTTGCCCAAATAACTTAAGTGGAGTTGTTTTGACGTAAGTTTTTCTTATTCAATCCATATTCATGTTTAGCCTTATTCAGCTTACCATTCATGTTTATAAGCTTTCGGCATCCATGTTTCATGTTTCAAGACTTCTTAGCATACACAACAATGGCTTTTCTCATGCAAGCAATTTAATGTCCAATTTTTATTTTTGGCTGAATGAAGGCCCCTTGATCTATCTGATGCAAATCCATCGAACCCAGATTCCCTTTCCCTTGGTTATCAAGGTTCTCAAGTTAGTGGTTTAGCAATGCCAAATCAAGGATCAGTGTCATCAATGCTTCCTACTTCTGGTGCAAATTCCCCTATACAAGGATCCCCTGGTATTGTCCTCGGCAATAGTTCACCAATGCAATCTGGTGCAGTCAATACCCCTGGCAGGTTGTATGTTGCTCTAAGGCTTCCTTGTTTTCATATGCTGATTAATTATTCTAATGTGATTACGATACTAACTCTTAGGGATGGGCGATACAATGTTGGAAGACCTTTACCTGTTGATCAGCAACAGAGAACGCCACATTACAATCAATTGTTATCCAATAGAAATTTACAACAGTCAAACTTGCCTGTCTCTGGCTCTCTTCCTGGAGCTGATCGTGGTGTTTGTGTAGTTCCTGGTGGAAATGGTACTGGCATGATGCCTGGAATGAACCGAAGCATGCCCATGTCAAGGCCAGGCTTTCAGGTAGTACATTCATCATCTCTGATCAACTCTGGAAGTATGCTTTCTTCTAGTATGGTTGGGATGTCGAGTCCTGTAAATGTGCACCAGTCTGGTCAAGGAAATTCGCTTAGACCCCGAGAAACTTTGCACGTGACAAGAGTAAGTCTTCTTTCACTGAACTGCATACATCTTGTTGCAGGTACATTTCTGCAAATGTCTGCCTTTGTATTTATGCTGCCCTTGACTAATCTTAGTTAAGTATTGGAATTTAGAGTACCTTTTTTAAGTTTTCTAGTGATCCTCTGACTGTTGTGCTGGTGTTAGCAAGTATTGCTTATTTTCAAAGTTTAAACTTTCCTCTTAATTCAATGTAAAACATGGAATCATGTATTGTTGACAGTGGGATGGCTTTGAGATGATTTCTTGTGTGAACTGAGGTTGAAGGACAGTTGTCTTTCATTGATTTCACTGGTTGGAAAGCGGTTTTATAATTTCTTACGCTGTCTCCTATGGTTAAGATTTTAAGTGTAGCTATAGGGAAGTGTCAAATTTGCAATGGGCCTACGACCCTACACAAAAAGGAAAGTTAGACCACACACAAAGCCCAAGTGAGGTTCCATCCTATAACCAATTGGTGAGAGGTGGAGTAGCTCACTAGACTTATATGTTAGTCTTCTTTCTTTTTTTTTGATGTGGGACACTCACATATGGGTATTCTCAACACTCCCCCTCACATGCGAGTCCCTTTTTACTTGGGCAATCTAGAGAGATACGTAAACAATGGTTATTAGGGCTAGACTTCTGATTGAGGTCAAATAGGCCCCCTTTTTGAGCAAACAATACTGCTGGGCCACTTGCTTCATGCAAACTTCAAATCCTTCTCCAGTTGCTTAAATGATGGGCTTCCTTTTGGGGCAAACAATAAGTCAAGATCTTTATTAGCTCTAATACTATGTCAAATTTGCAATGGGCCTGAGGGCCTACACGAGGAGGAAAGGTAGACTACATACAAGCCCAAGTGAGATTCCATCTTATAAGCAATTGACAATAGATGGAGTAACCCACTAGGCTTATATGCTAGTTTTCTTTCTTCTGTTTCTTCTATGTGAGACACTCACTTGTGAGTATTCTCAACAGGAAGTGTGCATTGACATCAAAATTCTTTTCAATTCCTAGATGTGCTTTGATATTGCCAACCTACATATTAAATATGCACCTTCATGCAGTCTCTGTGTATTAGTATTTCATCATATAAAAAAGTGTTTATTTTTCGTAGCATGGCCACAATCCCAAGCATCAGAGGTCAATGATAATGCTAGAGCTTCAAATGCAGGTCCCACAATCTCTCTTTTTGCTAATCAGATGACTCCACCTGTGCAGACATATCCAGGTCATTCACAGCAGCAGAATCAAATATCTTCACAGCAGTCTAATGTACTTGGCAATCATCTTCCTCATCCTCAGGGTCCGAATCATGGTACAGGATCACCACAGCAAGCATATGCAATTCACTTATCTAAGGAAAGGCAAATGCAGCAGCGGCTTTTGCAGCAGCAGCAATTTGCTAACTCTAATGCATTGATGTCCCATGCTCAACCTCAGTCCCAGCCACCCATATCATCATCTATGCAAAATAGTTCCCATATTCAGCTTCCCAATTCACAGCAGCCAGTATCACTTGCTCCTTTGACACCATCTTCCCCAATAACTCAAGTGTCAGTTCAACAGCAGAAACATAACTTGACACATCATGGGCTCAGTCGGAATTCTCAAACAGGTGTTGGTGGACTGACAAATCCGAGTAAGCAACGACAATGGCAGCCACAGCAGCAACAGCAATTTCATCAGCTAGACCGGCAGCATCCTCATCAACGACAACATTCACAATCTCCACAGCAGCCCAAAATTTTAAAGGGAATCGGCAGAGGGAATATGATGGTGCATCAGAACCTTTCCATTGACCATTCTCATTCCAATGGCCTTTCTATGCCAGCAGGAAATCAAGGTGCTGAAAAGGGAGAACAAATGATGCATTTGATGCATGGTCAAGGGTTGTATTCTGGAACTAACTTAGGTCCAATTCAACCTTCTAAGCCATTGCTTCCATCTCAAACCTCAAACAATTCCCAACCACAACAGAAGGTCTTTTCTGGTGCAACACCCCCTCCTCAGCCCTCAAAGCAGCCTCAGCAGATACCTTCTCATTCTGATGGTACTCAAGCATCAGTAACAACGGCCACCAATGCAGCCAATAATCAAGCTGTTCCCACACAATTAATGGCTTCTAATCACCAGCATCAGCAACAACAGCTGCCAATGCAGCCTCATCAAAAGCAAATTAATCAAGCCCAGTCAAACGTCCAGAGGATACTTCAACAAAATCGTCAGGTTAATTTTGATCTGCCAGCAAAAGCTCAAACTGAGAAAGTTCATATGGACCAGCAATCCTTGCAGAATATTGCACAGCTGCCTTCAAGGACAAGTTCCTTGTGCAATGATTCTGCTACCACTACACCAGTTTCTACTGCCATTCCTCACTGGAAGTCATCAGAACCCTTGTATGATAATGGTGTGTCAAATCCAGCATCTCAAGTGGGTTCTATTGGGAGTCCATCTCTGACAAATTCAGTTGGGACTGAGCCTGTGACCCAATGTTTAGGCCAAAGACAGTCATCGGGCAGTTTTGGGCAACATGGGCACAGTGCTGCAACACTATGGCAGCAGCAGCAGCCATCAAACCATTCAACAATTCCTCCACAACCATCTCAACATGTGTTCCAGCCACAACAGCAACAATTACCACAAGAATCGAAATCACCACCAGCACAACTGCCACTACAACAGCAGTCCCAGCAGCAGAAATTGCACCCTCAATCAGCACAAGGAAATTTGTATGTGAGGCCTTCCAATTCATAGCTGGAATGAAACAGTCTTTGTGGATTGAGCAGGCCTGGGAGGAGTCGGTGATTACTTGGATTGGGTATATATGCCTTTGTAAGCAGCAGTGTACAGGTATAGTTGGTTGCTTTGGCCTGTCCTTTTTCCTCTGTTAAACCAGATTAACTGCTGAGCGACAGATTAGATTGAGATTGCATTGCATGCTCACGAATATCTAATTCTATCTTAGTCTCCTTGGCCATTATATTTAGTCACTCCACGAATATTATGGTGTTCATGTAGCAAATGCCAAGTTTTCCTGACTGGAGTATTCCTTTTATTTGCTGGAGAGATTTGACATAGTTTGTCTGACAAATTAACATGTTCCAATCCTTTATCCAGTTGGATACTTCCACGTGTTTTGGAGAACTGTTAGGAAATCTTTCCTTCCTGCCCACTTTAGATTATTTTATAGTTCCCGACTTTGCATTGTGTTCTGCATGTGTTTCCCAATGTGAGTTAAATGTAAAAAGTTGGATTCTTTTTGCAGATGAAGGTGGTTATTTCACAAGGGCATTAAAAGAAGAAGTGATTCTCATTTTTAGGTCCTGTAAAGTACAACAATCAAAAAGTGTACGGGCCTATTTCCTTTTTTTGTCTGTTAATTTGGGGAAATCATGTATATTACCACTGATTCAGAGGTTTGGGAAGGTAGAGACGTATAGAGATATTTGTACAGGGTCTCATCTCTACATTTCTTGTACTTTACCTTTTACCCGGTTTCCCTGCCTGCCTGTGCAGAGGGGCCTTTTCTTTTCGCGCCCCACTAGGTTAGTGCATCATTTATTTGTCAACACTTTAAGTTTTAAGTTAGTAGTATCATTTTATGGCAAAGGCTTTGTGAATATATGATGTCCTCTTTGCACATCCATCCTCATTTAACATCATGAAATTTATCATTGTAACACGTGACGTCTCTAAAGTTTCAGAATGCAACAGGCCTTAATAGCTGATTCGTTTCATTGTGTACATATTTGAAGTGTTGTTTTAACTTTTAGAAGTTTTGACGTGTGTAAATATACTTTTCATCGCTGCTTGGAATTTTGATGGATCAAATTGAAGGTTCAGGAATCCTATTATTTGATAATGGATCAAATTGAAGGATCTGGAATCCTATTATTTGATAATTTTGTATTGTTGTATTCATTAATGTGTTTCTTGTCATTGTTTTTATTGTTACATTCTAGATTTTTTTAATGTTGTGTAGTGCAAATAGTATATTGTTTTAGAGATTTCCTCCTTAAATATATGTTTTAGTTGATTCGTGAAGAATGTTTCTCTTTTTAACATTCTTCAAGGTTTTAATCATATGAAAAAAAAGGCTAAAATCAAGTTATACAACCTTAGTCATCCACTTTTTAGTTGTGGGTAGAATTTCACTTCATAGTATGGTTAAATCTCTTCCATGAATACTTGAAACCTTGCTCAGTTAGAGTTAATTTTGAATTTTGTGTGTGCACCATTAGTTTCAAACTTTCTTGTAATATATTGTTTAAAAGAAGAAGAAAGTAACTTATATTGGGTTAGGACACTTGTTGGAAGTGTTTTCATTAAATGGGAATACCTAATACTCCCCTTTAAGATGTGATGGAAAAGGATAGGTCTTAAAATTCTTGTAGACCAAGCGATTTATCACCATCTTTTTCATCATATTAATTTTGTATTCCTACCAAAATGATGTGTTGTGGTGTAATAACAACTCAGTTAGAGTTCTCCAATGGATGTCATTGCATAAGTTACTATGGTTTTTTATAAAATGTGCAAGGGGCTATAAGTGTCATCATATTGTGAAGATATCCTTTGATGCGAGAAATAATACTAGCTATGAGGAGAATATATCAAATTCTGCAAGTCTTGTGACGTGGTTAATAGAAAACATGAAGCAGGGAAAAAGAACTATGTGGAGTCTCCTGCTCGTGAGAACCTTGATCCATCTTTTGCTTTTGGTGGGGAGCCAATTAAAAGTGGGCTCCTTGTATATTATCTTGAATTTGAGGATTATGTGCAATAATGGATAAGTACGTACAAGAATTCTGCAAGTCTCTGTGAAAATTAGTAAATGAGTTTTGTTCAATTTATTAGTTATATAAGTATGTTTCGATCTTATTATGTTATCTCCAAATGAAATTTTCTTAGAGTATATTTAAATTGTATTATGATAATTACAAGTTTTATCCATTTATTTGCAGATTTTTTTATATATGAAATTCTTAATACGAAACTTGTTACAAAGATATTGAAATATATATCTTCAATTTGTACACAAACATTGGATCTTTTATTTTTTGAATTCTTATCTTAGCAAAAAACTTTAAATCTCAATATATGTGATAATATCCGTATACATATTTGGGGTTATTATGTTATCTTACATCAAGTCAAGTATTGTGTTTTCTTGGATAGATATTTTCCAAATATGCATAAATATATTTTCATCCATTCTAGAATAAAACTGTGTTGCTTTTCTTGCTTAGGATATTTCATTTTACGGAAGCGTTTGTTGTTATTATCTATGTTAACAGAATGTATACAAACACTTTATGTGGCCCAGTTCCTCATTGCTTCATGTTTTAACCTTTGAGAAAAATCCTCTTTTATGGTCCATCTTCTATTATGTTTTACCAATAGAGGATTTTACAATATTGATTATGACCAGGTCACCATTATTTCCATAACCACCTATTTATGTTTGCAAACCTATCATCTTTCATGTTATGTTTTTTAATGAAAATTTCATCCATATGAAAAAGATTATTTGGAAACACCATGACCGGTGAAGGATGAGACATGATTGCCTCATTGACGTCGACATTAGTGGTAATGAAGGCTTCATTATGATACCTGTGCCACTCTCTTCGATTGTGGTGATGGCAATTTAGCTGCCACTACCGCCACTCCTTATTGTTGGTGACTATTGTTTTGTAACTGGTAGCATGTCTGTGGACGAGTTGCTAGTGGCAGTGTTGATGATGGTTGGTGATGATTAGACAGAGGAGGGATGACATTTTTTCGTCTTCTAAAGTTGGCTAAGGTTTTTTAAAGTAGAAGAAGATGGTGTTTGGATAATGGCTTAAGTAAAAATTAAGGATATAATAACTTATGTTTGGACATAAGAGTAAGCAAACTTATTTTGAGTATGGAATAAGCTTTGTTTACGTTATTGTAGGCTGAACATATAAACCTATTAGAGCCCAATCTTGAATGAAGTCCGTTAAGAAACCAAAAAAAAAAAAAAAGCTAGTTTCGAGAGTTGAACATTTGACTTTTTTTAAAAAAATTAAATAATGACATTAATAAAAGAAAATGCCTAGGGAGGGATATACTATTGAATGTAAGAAGTACATTCTACAAAAAATAAAAAAATTGATCATCTTGAATACTAAAGGAGTTATAACTAGCTATAATAACCAATTGTCTAGGATAAATGGGGACAACTTTAATATGGCTCCTCTTATCAATATTTTCTCCCTAATATAATGAATAATCTTCATCTAGAGCTCCATTTTATCATTTTATTGTTCCTTAAAAGTCGCAAAGTTCCTCTCACGCCGAATTTAGTAGATTAAATATGATTAAGCCATTTAGAGAAGTAATCTATCATCTTTCCTTATTCTTGAGGGCTTCAGAATCCATTGTACAATGTACTTCTAGTCTCTAAGAGGATCTAGAGCCTTAAATCTTAATTGGAAGTTTCTTTATATGGTACTTCTGAAGGGGCATACAAAGAATAGATGACTGATGGTTGCATCACTCTTGTTATAGTTCACATGAGGAATTCATAATGGCAGAGATAAATGAAGTAATCCTGTCTAAAATGGATAGTCTTTCCACAATAGCTAACCACAAGGTAAAAGAGAATTTGAGAGGGAGCAGTTTACTTCACATTAGTCTAAACCAGGGAACCTTGGTTCTTGTAGGCCTGATAATGAGTTTGAAAGACTTGGTAGTAAAATGCCTAAGAAACTCAATGTCATATAACTTTATCTTGAGTAGCTGATTCAGGATGGTAGTTAAGGGCCTAGTCAAGGAGAGAATTGAAAACTTGCTTGATCTTATCCAATAACCTGAGCTGATTAAGGAATTAACCTTAACCTTAGTTGGAAAAATATTCTAAAAGCATTGTAATTAGGATGATGGTAGAAAGGATCCCTAGGAATCCATTTTTTGAACCACAATGAGGATGGTGAGCCATTTCCATTATGGATTTTGACATAAGGCTATATGGAGGAACTGAGTTTAAGGATTTTCATCATGCTCTGTGATGAATCTACACTTACCTTAGGCCTCTAAATGTTCCTCCCCTTTAAATAATAACCATTCACCTATTTAACCTACAGTGAAGTATTATCTGTAACTATTCTCCATATATACTTTACTAGGAGAGCAGAATTCATTACCTACAAAGAAATGAGGCCAAAACCACCCTCTTCTTTAGTTAATTGCACTTTAGACCAGCTAACTTTGGAGAAAGGTTTTGAATATAAGTCCTTAGTATAAAGGAACATCCTCATCAGTTTTTTAGTGCTCCTAAGGGGCTTTTTGGGAAGTAGAAAGTGAGAGGAATAAGTTACCTATTTTGACAAAATTAAGGTAACTAGTTACATTATGTATGAGAAAGATAGAACATCTCTCCTTCAACTTCTAAACTTTGATCTAACTTTACCAAATAACACATAATTGAGCTTCCTTTAGGTAATTGGTACTCTAAGGTACTTGATTGGAAGAGATGCATAAGGGATATATGTGAACTCCATTACCTCCCTTTTTAAGCATTCACACTCCCTTGAGAGAATAAGAGAGCCTTTATACTTCTTTATTCATAAACTAGACATTTTTTTTGAATTTTTTTGGGGACTCCATGAAGCACTAGAAAGAGGACTTATTTCCATAACATAAGAGAGACACATCATCACTAAAGGAGGGATGTGAGATTTCCTATTACACACACTTATGAAATTTGAAGTCATTCTCTTTAATTACCTTGAGTTTGGTTATTCTTATGAGAATGTACATAGCTATAGTGAAGAGGTAAGGGGACAATGAGCCCATTGCCTTAAACCTATGGCTCTATGGAAAAATGAGGAAGTTTCGCCATTTATCATCACAAAATTGGAAGTTGTTCTAATGCAGGCTTAGATCTAGAAGATAAATGTGTATGAAAATCCTATTTTATACAGGATTGGAAATAGGAATTTTCAATCCAAAGAGTCAAAAGCATTGTGGATGCCTACTCCCTCCCAGCTCCTTTGACATTATAACTTTCAAACAGGTCCTAACACTACAACAAAAATGACATACGGTAACATGTGATAAGTGTTATTAAATATAAATGGTAACACTAATGACTATGCTATGATAGCCCATGTTACTAAAGATATGATGCTTTAGTAACAGTTTTGACATGTTATTGTCGAGTTTAATATGACATTTATTG
>JAOQMQ010126127.1:0-12091 GCA_027563845.1 Erythroxylum subrotundum | reverse complement strand
GGAATGTGATTGTTGAATTGTGGAATTATGACATGTGCATGAAAACAAGTTTTCAAGAATGTGCCATTTTGGGCAAAATATCTTCAGTGCATGAATTACATGTTAAGTGGGTTAGGTATAGTCCATCCAAGAATAGTCACGTGCACGTTGGCCAAGTCAAGGCTTCTCCTGCCTGCCCGCTAGTGGCATGGAGCTCCTTTTAGGACTCCCTCAAGTTTACGACTACATAAGGCCATTTTATGAAATTGTGTAGTTCGTCATGTTTATGGACTTACCAAGCCATTTGTGATGTGTTTGTGTGTTTACATATGTTGACAAGTTGGAAAAATGCTTGAATTATGAGAATTGTGAATATGGTTAGACAAAGTTGTGAAATGCATGTTTTAAGAGTTTTTGTGAGAATTGGCTATAATTGTAAATGTTTTATGATTTCTGCTTATTACCAAATATAAACGTGTTTCCCACGAGCGTAAGCTCACCCCCTTCTATCCCGTCCCATCTTCAGGTGAAGAGCGTGAGATCAAGGATTGAGCCTAAAGGCATTGCTCCGGAATCGTTTTATTTTTGTATTTCATGTTAACTTTGTAAACCAATGCTTTAGATGCATTTTGGGAAAAAGGTTACTTTTGTTAAGTTTGTATTTTGGGATTATGTTGTAGGTGGCTTGAAATGCCCACTAAAGCATTGTAAAACACTTATTTCGATGTAAATGAAATGCATATGCATTATGTTTGATTTTGACTTTTCAAATCTTCACTTTGCTATTTTCATATTGACATATGAGTGCGAATGTATCTGGATTTCTAAGGCAATTCTGGAAAAATTTAGGTAGAATTGATGAATGTTGTTTTCTTGAAAGTTATAGAAGATCTTTTGATCTTTTCAACGATATGAAGTTTGTGATTTTTGGATGTCGGAATAGGGAGATACGAGTTTTGCAAGTTAGGATGTTGTTTATGCTTTGTATTTGGATAACTTTGATGAATGTTTGAAATTGTGGTTTTGATGATTGTGATTTGAGAAATTTGGTGAGTTGAACTTGATGTAGAGTTGTTATGAAGTGTTTGTGGAGTTGTTATGAAGTGTTTTGGTGTTGAAATAAGTGAATTTGGGAAGTGTATAAGTGTTTATGGTGTTAGGTTGAAGATGGAAGGATTTGGAGAGGCATTGGAGGCTTTAGGGAGCCCCAATGTCCGTTAAACAGAAACACCCCTTGGCCAGTCAATGTCCGTTAAACGGACATCTTGGGTCATTTTGGCCTCCTTTACCCGATGCATCTATGTCCGTTTAACGGACATTCACTGTAAAGGTTGTGCTTTTTGACCATTTTAGAGGCCGAATCTAAATTTGGGGTCTTCATGAAAGTTGTAGGTCTAGATTTATTCTTTCTAATGGTCTAAAAACAAACGCAATCCGACTTCTAGATTGAAAGTTATGGTGGTCGCGCCAAAAGCAGTTCAAATCGGCTTAGGGTATGAACATGGTCTATGCTTTTAGGCATAACTCCCTCATCCGACCTCCAATTGAGGTGATTCTTGGACCAATAGCTTTTAAGATATGTAGCTTTCTCCCCGTAAACATTTGTACAATTTGGAGTTGAATTAAGGAAGTTTGTTCTAAAACAAGTGAGAGGTCAGTTAGAAGAGCATGATTGGAGTATGTACACTTTTTGGTATTTTGGGGATATCTTGACTTGTATAACTCTGATTAGGGTGGTTCTTGCTTCAAAACAAACTTGAGGTTTAGGGTTACAAATTCTATGAAGAAGTCGACTTACGATTTTGGTGTTTGACTAGTGTGCGATCACCACCAATGTGGAATGACAACATTTTGACCTTCAGGGTTTCAAGCACTAGGTTCAGGACTCCGAATGATGGGCTCCGGAAATGGGGTCCAACATTTTTCCCATTTTGCCCTTAATTTAATTAGTCCTTCCCATTTTACCCTCCTTTGGTCTTTAAAACTAACGTCTTATACTTCTAACTTCTTAACTAATAATCATGGAACAATTGAAGGAATTTGCTAACACTTCCTTCTAGAAAAATGTTTCTTATTATCTTAATTTTCTAATGACACCAAAATCACTCAATTTGATTTGAAAATCTGAAAGTTATATCCCAAACATTTTCAAACTATTCTTAAGCTGAAACAATATTCTGTGCTCAACTTCCATCCAAAAATTGAAACTCTTCAAAATTGAATTAGAACTCGATTTTATCAGATAATTTGTAGCCCTATTTGTCTAGTTTAATCCAAATTAAGAATCATCTCATTTGGATAACTAGAAAAAAAAATTATGGCTAAAACACCAAAGCATGCTCAATGTAATATGTTCCAACTACATTTTCCAACTTTTAACTTCCAACATTTCACATATAATAGTTATAACTTCCAAGAAAAGTTTAGGGTCCAACAATAAATATAGTGATGATCATTTAAATATATGTGACACTAAAAAATATAATATTTTATTAGTATATAAAGTCAAATTTTCTACATCCATCTTTATTACTAGAAAAGGAAAAATTATAGATGATTTTAGTAAGTAAAAATAACTTTAAATAATTAAATTTAAATGATAAAACTTTCAAAGTTATGTTTAAATTTTATTACTATTTACAAAATATTTATGTAAAAGAAATGTTCTTAAAACATGAAAATTGAAAGTATATTAAATATATTTTTAAAATACGTTTTTTATATGACAAGATACTTTATTAAATTACGGTTATATTATGAGAATCCCAATTAGAACATTACTTCTGTGTCTGTAGATTGACTCTTTATGATAGTTGTACAATTAATCCTTAAACTTGAGTTTACTAATATATCTCATATGGAGATTACTATATTTTAATTTTTCTTATGACATATTCTATTTAGAGTAGCTCAATTAGTAGTATTTGAATGTAATATGAATTATGTAAAGATGGTTAAGTAATTCAATAAAAAATTCATTACTATAAAGTAATTAGAGAATGCTCTACTATTTTTGATTAACAATGCTTTAACGAAACATTTGGTCAAAGTAAATTCACATTTGAAAATATCATTTTCAAATATCAATTATAAATTAATTGTTAATTAGCAAGTTGGAACAATATTGGATTTAAAAGAATATATTCTAATTATATACTCTACATCTAATTGAAACATTGGACAATGGAATGATTAAATTATACGTTATAACTATGTATAAATATGTTGAATCAAACTACTTAAACATTCGTAATATTTGACTAGTCATGACATATTTTTAGACTTTAATATTGATCAATGACAAAATTGTCTAATTGTAGAATTAAAGAAAAAAATTAGAGTGAGTTTTAATTTATTGGTGACTATCAAATACCCCAAAAATAATTAACCTACTCAGAATATTAAAGTAGCACAGTGGAGTAAGGTCGTCTCTTCAGGAAATGGTGGTTTATCTCTTTTAAACAATTAAGTAAAAAAAAAGGAGATTTAGAAATTATGTTAAAACGCAATATTAAAAATAAAAAATGAATTGATTTGAAATTCAATGAAACAAACTTCTAGTTAAAGGAATTTATTTCCGCCTTCATTCATGCAATTGATTATTGATGCAAAAGTAATTCAACATATTCATAAATAAATTAGTTATAGTTATTATGAACAGTTCCATAATAACCAATCTTTCCTTACCTTGTACGGTAATTACGAACATATCAAATAATTACTCCCTAAGCAAAAAACAACTCAGAGGCAGCTGGTAGGATTTAATATTTCGACAACCTTAAAATCTAGAAAGACTCAATTCTAACTAACAAACTCAACAGATGGTTTATTGCAATTAGATTAATTAATTCCACAACATATATTAAACTTCTTAATGTGGAAATAAAATTATGTCGATTGCCACTTATTAAAATCAATAAACAATTACGGATTTTCCGTTTTAATTAGCAATTGATTATTTTAGGATTATTAAATATAGGCATCTATTCAATAAAACCTAAAACCATCATAAAATTAGTGAAATTCAGGAATTAATTAAATACCCATGCACAATTGAATTCAATAAAACTATTAGATCTCACAATCGATTTAGAATCAAGGTTTTAATATAATCCTCTAATTAGAAAAAAAAAAGTAGTTATAAGCCGTAAAGAAAAAAGTACACATGAATATTATTAAAAAGGAAAATTATTTTTACGAAAGAAACTTAAAGGAGAACATGAAAGGGTGGAGTTTTAAGTTCGATGTTGTTTCTCCTTTGAAAGCAAAAGGTGGGAAACAAAACCCAGCGTAAAGATGTCTCCAAATTCAGCTCCAGCTATCAATTGTTGCCGAACCCTAGAAGACATCCTCAAACTTGGTCCATTTGAAGAACTTACCCACGTAGCTGTTGCTTATTGCCCTGGTAAAGCGGCCTACGTATGTTGTTCTCCAAAAAGATGTTTTCTCTTTTAGAAAGAAAACAGTCGTTGCCCTTTTGTTGCCTTCCTCTCTTTTATTCTTTTTTTTTACTATTCCCTAAAGTGAAAATTTTAATTTTTGGTCCACTGGTACTGTTCATTTTTATTAAAACCTACGCTCCTTTAGCTACGTTTCACTCCTGCCTCTGCTGCGTTTTGTTTTTCTTTTTTTTTTTATAGTGTTGCGCTGCATTTTCTGCTCCTTCCTTGGTTGTACGTCGTCGCTTTGCTTCATTACGTTGTGTCGTTTTGCTTGGTTAGTTATCCACCTGCTACGCTGCTACTGTTGTCTTCTGCTGGGTGTTTCTTCTTTGTCAAACGTCCTCCAACTGCATGTTTTTGCTAATTTTTTCCAATACAACTTTTCATCTCCCAACCTCCAAGAATAACGTAGAAACAACATAATCATCATAATATCTATTCAATATGCTTTAAAAATACCCTAATTTAATATATAAATTATTAACTATCGAACTCCCCCACACCTAAACAATGCTTGTGCCTAAGCATTCAAAACTTGAAAACAAAACAAAACAAACCTAAACAAATATGTTTACAACTCTTTTGAAAATTTTAGTTAATATACATTATCTTACTGAACCAAAATCACAATCAAGCCATAAGCATTTCATAGGATTCAACTCTAGAACAACCATTACAATTCCCAATGACCTTTCCAAACTCAAAATGTACCAGATTTGACCTCATATGAAGATTCAATCAATGTACTGAAGATGTATTTATAGGACATTTCACTCATATTTGCTATAATAGAATGACATTACCATATGCTTGCAAATATATCACATCGAAATCACTTGTGAATTTCGTACAAAAATCAAAAAGGTCTTTTCTTTGGTTGTAATGGGGTTAAAGACAAGGATAGGATTAAAAGATTATTTAGGCTATAGTTATCAAAGGTAATGTAGACTACATTACTCAAGTTCCACCTACATTCCAACAATGACCCCAATAATGGCCAAAATGATGTTCTAGTATAAAAATTTAGAAATCTCAAGGATCAAAAGATAATTACAATTTTTCCCTCAATCTCATGCCTTTTATTTTTAGAACACGTGTCCTTAAGAAGGATTTGATTAATAGCATCCAGTAGAGGGATGTTGATTTCAACTTTGCGAAAGGTCTCCAAAATTCTCTTTTCCTTCTCTTCTTTCTTTGGTTTTGCCAACCTGCCAGGAAAAGGTAGGGGAATCACAATTTTAGGTTTAGTGTTAACTGACTCATTACTTACCTCCTTTGTTGATTCATTTGAAAGGGTATTGTTCTCTTTAGCTTGAGGCTTTTTAGTTGCTTACTCTTTAGGTATATGACTTTACACCTCTTTTTCGCTTCGAAGTGTCATGGCACTAGTGTTTTCCCTTGGATTAATTTCTATTTAAGCAGGGAGCTTGCCCTTCCTAGCTTCCATTTTGCTCATGGTTGTCGCTAATTGGGACACTTGCTTTTCCAGATTTTGGATATTGGCTCGCATTTCCAGTTGAAAAGTTTAAGTGTTAGTAGCTAGACTTTTCACAACATCTTCCAAATACATACTTGGCTGAGAAGATGATGATGCTTAAGGTAGTGGAATTGGTGGTCTCATTTGAGGTGGATGTGACTAAAATCCTGGTGGCTTATTACCATAACTAAAATTAGGGTGATCTTGTCAGCCTAGATTGTAATGATTATAGTAGGGATCATATCTCCGTTGCGGTGGTCCTAGAAATCCTCCTACGGCATTTACTTGCTCATTGGGGTCTTCTTGAAGAGTTGGACACATGTCTGTCGTATAACCCATTATGGAGCAAATGCCACATGTTTTGACCTGTTGAATTTGTCCTACAACCAATTTTTCCACCAAAGAAGTCAGGGCATCTAATCTTTGATCAGTGGAAGAAACACTAACCTCATTAACCCTTCGTGGTGCGCTATCTTGTTGAGTCCCGAACTGTTGTACATTAGCAGCCATGCTAGAGATCAAACTTCTTGCTTCATCTATGGTTTTATTCACCAATGCTCCTCCACTTGTGACATCAATCATATTCTGATCCATTGGTAGCAAACCTTCATAGAAGTATTGCATAAGCAGCTGGTCTGGAATCTGATGTTGAGGATAAGTTGCGCATAATTGTTTGAGTCTCTCCTAATACTCGTACAGTGTCTCTCCATTCAATTTTCGGATTCCATAAATATCTTTTCTGATGTTTACAGTGCAGGAAGTAGGGAAGAATTTCACTAGGAATTACTTCTTCAGTTCATTCCAAGTGGTTATGGACCCAGACGATAAATAATAGAGCCAATCCTTAGCCTTGTCGACCAATCAAAATGGAAAAGTTATAAGCTTGATCTGCTCTTCAATAACTCCCTGTGGCTTCATGGATGAGCAAACAACATAGAATTCCTTCAAGTGCTTATGGGGATCCTCACCTACAAGTCCACGAAAAGTAGGCAATAAGTGTATCAAACTAGATTTAAGCTCAAAAGGTGCATTAATATTAGGGAATTCAATGCATAAAGGTTGCTGGTTGACATCGGGAGTTGCTAACTCCCTTAATGTTCGCTGCTGCGGTCGTTCACCCATTGGCCTTCCTTTAGTGATTAGCTTTTCAACATTCGTCTCTTTAGTCTATTCTCTTCAAACTCACGATCTAATTATTCAGAGTAAGATGTTGAAGCATGCAAATGATCTTCTTGTTTTTTCTCTGTTCTGTTAGCCTTGGCTGTCTTCTCAACTTCTGGATAAAAAATTAGTTCACCTGTACGGGAAGAGTAGGGCATTAACTGGAACAAAAATAAAACAAATAAATTAAAAGGAATAAATCATTGACACCAATTCCTCGGCAATGGCGCCAAAATTTGATGAGTGTCAAATCAACCAAAAATAATTGACCTACTCAGAATATTAATGTAGCATAGTGGAGTAAGGTCGTCTCCTCAGGGAATGGTGGTTTATCTCTTTTAAACCATTAAGTAAAAAAAAAAGGGGGATTTGGAAATTATGATAAACGCAAGATTAAAAATAACAAAAATGAATTGATTTAGAAATCAATAAAACATACTTCTAGTTAAAGGAATTTATTTCCACCTTGATTCATGCAATTGATCATTGATGCAAAAGTAATTCAATATATTCATGAATAAATTGGTTCTTGTTATTAAGAACAAATCCATAATAACCAATATTTCCTTACCTTGTACGATAATCACGAACAAATTGAATAATTACTCCCTAATCGAAAAACAACCCCAGAGGCAGCTTGTAGTATTTAATGTTTCAACAACCTTATCTAGAAAGAACCAATTCTAACCAACAAGCTCAACATATGGTTTATTGCAATTAGATTAATTAATTCCACGACATATATTAAACTTCTTAACGAGGAAATAAACTTATGTCAATTGCCACTTATTAAAATCAACAAACAATTACATAATTGCCGTTTTAATTAACAGTTGATTATTTCAGGATTATTAAATATATACATCTATTCAATAAAACCCAAAACTATCATAAAATCAGTGAAATTTAGGAATTAATTAAATATCCATGCATAATTAAATTCAATAAAACTATTCGATCTCACAATTGATTTAGAATCAAAGTTTCAATATAATCCTCTAACTAGAATAAAAAATTAGTTACAAGCCATAAAGAAAAAACGAACACATGAATATTATTAAAAAGGAAAATTATTCTTATGGAAGAAACTTAAAGGAGAACATGCGAGGGTGGAGTTTTAAGTTCCACGTTGTTTCTCCCTTGAAAGCAAAAGGTAGGAAACAAAACCCAGCATAAAGATGTCTCCAAATTCAGCTCCAGTTGTCGATTGTTGCCAAACTTTAGAAGACGTCCTCAAACTTGGTGTAGTTGAGAAATTCACCCATGTAGCTACTACTTTTTGCCCTGATAAAGCCGCCTATGTATGTTGTTCTCTAAAATGACGTTTTCTCCTTTAGAAAGAAAACAGTCGCCGCCTTTTTGTTGCCTTCCTCTCTTTTATTCTGTTTGTTTACTATTCCCTTATGTGACAATTTTAATTTTTGGGCCACCGGTACTGTTCACTTTTATTAAAACCTACACTCCTCTTGTTACGTTTCACTCCTGTTGGGCTACTACTGTTGTGTTTTTGTTGGGTGTTTCTTCTTTGTGGAACGTCTTCTAGCTGCATGTTTTTGTTATTTTTCTCCGATACAACTCTACATCTCCCAACCTCCAAGAATAATGTATAAACAACATAATCATCACAATATCCATTCAATATGCTTTAAAAAATACCCCAATTTAATATGTAAATTATTAACCTATCATTTATCTAATTATAATTTTAATTTATAATCATTGTCAACATATTAGAAACTTAATGAGTCATACATAAAGAGTAGTTTAAGAAAGAAAAATCATATTGAATTACTTATTTATGAAGTTTAAGAAATTTTAAGAACCAAAAATGAGAGATTTAATTTTATTAAAATTAAATTATAATTATAGTTAGAATTATACTTTAATTACAAGTAGTAATTTACTAAGTCTAATTATAATTACTAATTTACTTTTAATTAGGAAGGAAGTATAATATCTCTTTCTATCAATATGGGAAAAAGGCATAAGAGAGTTAGATCTAGTATTTCTTCTTCTTAAAATATTTTGAAATCTTTTTTCTCTATTATACGGATATAATTAGAGACCAGACATATGAACAATTTTTGGTTGATAGATCGAGAAATGTTTTTTTTATATAAAATCCTATATTGAATATGATTTAACCTTTTATTTATAATTTGTATTTTTCAAATGATTCAATTTCAGAAATATGATTGAGAAACTCTAAAAAAAAAATTTCCGCCGTTCAGTCTTGGTTAATTCTAAATAATTATCTCTCATTTAAGTATACACAGTATATGCACGTGGTCAGTAAGATTTGACTTTTTGGATCAAGTTTTATGGTCAACTTACAGATCATTATGCATAAATTGACTTGGATAAAACATAAAAAAAATTATATAAAATAAATAATAGTTAAATCTGCAATATGCATTATATGAATAAAGAAAGACTAGATGTGTGAAAAAGAAAAAAGAAGATGAATTAAATAAAATAAATAATAACAACTGATTCTGCAATTGTATATATGATTGATGACATGTGTGTATTATATGAATAAAAAAAGGGCTGACTTTTCGTTTTCAATAACTAATTAATAAGATAACTTTGTTTTTAAAGAGTAACTTTTGTTAAAAATGAGTTACTTATTATATTTAAATTGTGAGTTCCGACACAAGTGAGGTGGCTAATGTCAAATACTCTGAAGCTTTTAATTTTTAAGAGCCACAGATTTATAATGTTTTTAAGACATTCATAAATGAGAATTATATATATTTAAAATAAAAATTAAATATGAATATTTTTTGATAACAATAATACATTAAGAATGAAATGATGTACACTTGAATAAAAATTATATTTAAACCTATATATATTTGAACAAAATATAAAATAAAAAAATTTATATAGCATATACTTTAATAATTTTTTATTCATAAAAATTTGTTATATTTAAATATTTCAAACTTTTATCTAAAAAAGTGTATAAATACATTAATTAAATGTTAGTTGCATCAATTCGAAAGCGAAGGTAATAATTTTGATTAAAATAGTCAAGTACAATATTAATATGTAAGATATTTTCTAACATTAATATAAAAAAATGCAGATTTTGATTAAAATAGTCAAGTACAATATTAATATGTAAGATATTTTCTAACATTAATATAAAAAGATACAGATTTTACACAGTTTAAACAAAGTCGTTAAATAGGAATATTATACTCCTAAATTCAAATAAATATAATTCTTAATAGAAGAAAAATCAAATTAAAATCCTAAATGTCTATACTTACTTTTTTAAAAATAAGTATTTGTTTATATGAAAAGATACTCCAATTATTATTTTATTTTTGCCTATGTCACTAACGGTTAGAATTCTTTCAGAAAAGACAAATGGTGTTTAGTTGAGAGGGAAGGAGACGACCTGGCAAACCTTAACCACCTAAACTTTGTCCATATTGAACTTCGGGATTCCCATAAATAGCCTAACGTAGTTAGGAACCAAGACACAACGAGCTTAAGTGAACTCACTCAGGATTTGCTCTCTTCTTCTGTTTTTTCCTCCTACCTTGGTTTTCTGAAACTATGGCCGCTCCTCAGATTGCCCTGATGGACAAAATTAAGGCAACCCATCTCTCTGGTATCCCAAGAGAACTTGATGTTGCGCCACTTCTGCTCATCGTTGAGAACATCTTTGATCCCACAGTGCAAGTTCGTACTCCTCTTTAACTTCGTGAGCTGATATTATTCACCATATATACAAGTGCACGATCATTTTCCTTTTGAAACTACAGGTGGACGTTACACACGCTGCTGTACAGTCTGAACTGTCCTTGCTCATCGATGGGGTTTCACGCGAGGTCAGTTTGATTCGGTGTTAGCTACAGATCAAATGCTCAGTTAGATTTCCTAAAAGAGTATATTTCAATGAATGGAATTTTCAGATCCCTTACAAGGCCTTAAGCAAATTTGATCCTGAGACCGGAGCACTCACAATACTCAACTTGATTGGAACCTGTGACTGGGACGTGAAGCTTGTGTTGAGCTTGGCAGCTTTTGCTTTTCTGCTCGTAAACAGGACTCATTCAACTAACGAACTTGCAGAATCAATTGCAAAATTCGGAGGTTTGCCTAAATTGTTCTGTAATGAGACCCTAAATAAGCTGATCAACTCCATGGTAAAGTTAGCTAAGTGTGTTCTTGAGATCCAGAGGCTACCACGGGTTTACATAAGTGAGGAATTTCAAGCATTTACTAATGCTTTGGAGCAGATCAAATTTGCAGCCTACATGACTGTGAAGAGCATCGTGACTTGCTCTATTTATATTCGTAAAATTACAGGTTTGGTAGCTGGTCGGGTTGCCCGCATCGAACATCAATTTCAGTAAGCATAGCTCTAGGTCTTTCGCGCTTCTACTTTCAAAACAGTTCATTATAACTGTTTTCTTAAATGGTTTTCCTACTTAGATCCCTGGAGGCAAATCTATCAGAATGTACTCAGCAACTGATTACGACTTACGAATCTCTGAACCAGCATTTGGTTGAGTGCAACACCCATATAGGTTGGCTATTGCATATATAATTTCATCAAAAACTTGTTTAAGAAAATATGGTTGATTTGTGATGGTCTTATGGATGCAGTAACAAGCAAGAATGACGAGTTCTACCAACAGCTTGAGATGAACTTCAGGCAAACCACCCAGTGGCATAGCACCATCACCCTTCTAACCAACCTACTTTGTGCCAATGATAATGATCGCCGACCACTGGATCTTATCCAGCGTTCTTCTTCTGTTTCCGCTGCCACTACGGTTTATTCCTAATAACATGATGCACTTTATAGATCACAGATCTCTACTGTATAGCTGTTCATTCCCGTATACGCATTTCATTTACAGGTTTCAATCAATGAGCTAAATTTAGGAAGAAAGAACGTGCTCATCTTCTTCTCAAACGTGGAGATAACAAATGTTGAGATCACAAACATCATTAGTGTTTACGAAAAGCACAAGGCTGCTTGTGAAATTGTGTGGATCCCAATTGTAGA
>JAOQMQ010126036.1:0-12098 GCA_027563845.1 Erythroxylum subrotundum | reverse complement strand
ATAAATTTATAAATAAAAATAATTACTAAATTATTTATTTAATAAAATATTTAATTTTTACTAATAAAAATAATTTATCTTTAAATTTTATCTAATATATAATTATTATTAGTAATAAAAGTATAACTACATTTATATTAGTAAACAAACAAGCTTTTGTTTTTATTTGAAAAACATAAAATGAAAGTTAAATATTACAGAAAAAAATGGAAGTGAAATCAAGTGGTCCTTAACTATTAGTTAGGAAGATAAAAGTTCTCCTAATAAAAAGCTACGTGTTTTCTTTATTTTTTCAAAATAATAGTAGATAAATTAAAATGTTATAAAGTAGCGATAACTTACAAATTATTATTAACTATATGATAACTTATATAAATATAACTAATTCAAATCATTATATCAATGTTGGCATGTCAGAATCTTTGTTATAAGAAGGATAGAATGATATAAATGAAAAAAGAGTTAATAGAATCACCACACTATTTAATTAAAAAATTTAAAAAGGAGTTAAAAGATTCCTAATTAAAAATAATTTTAGATTTTAATTAATTATTTAAGAATCTAACGAGTTTTTCAAATTAAGAAATATCTGCAAAAGAACAACTTTTTGGGAAAAAGATTTAAAAAATAAATGTAACTCTAGGAATTCCTTTTAATGTTCAAAAGAAAATAAAAGAAACTGCCTAGTATCAGATTACTCCAACTAGGTTTTGGAAATAAAATTAAGAAATTTGGAAAGAAATTAAAAAATAAAAGTATTTTTATGATGAAACTTATAGCTTGAAAAATAACTCTATATATATATATATAGCTCTAAATCTATCTGATTAAGACAAGTTTAAAATGATCAAGTAAAAATCAAATTAATCAATCATGTTTAAATTTATTTCTAGAAAAATTGCCATAGTCATAGTTGATCAAATCCAAATTAATTAGAATCTTAAGTCAATTAAGCTAACTTAAGTCAATCAAACCATCTTAAGCTAATAAGTCAAGCCCAAGTCAATTGAGTCCCCCTACATAGATTAGACCTTAAATTAATTAAGTTAAATCTTATTTAATTAAGCTAAACTTAACTTAATTAAGTCAAATCTAAGTCAGTCAAGCCAAACTTAAATTGATCAAGCCCTCTCTTGCTGATTACTCCAAAACTAATTTAATTTAATCAAGTCCAATTTAATTAAGTTAAGTCCAAGTTAATTAAATCCCCTCAAATTGATTAAGTCAAGCTTAGTTTGATCGAACCCTTCTCAAGTCAATCAAGCTATCCAAAGCAAACAAGTACTCTAAAATCAATTATGACAAACCCAATTAGTAACCTAAGCTGATGAACCTTTGCTTAATCCATACATGTAACAATCGATTTTCAGCGTAAGTTGATCAAGCCACCCAAATTGACTAAGCCCAAACCCAAGGTAATCAAATGACAAACCAAGTCCAATACCGAGATGATCAAGTTTAGATAGCTATTAATCCCAAGTAAGCCTTAATTAAATATTGATCAAGTTGATCGCTCCAAATTTTATTTGTTTGCTAAAGATAATTAATTAAGGCCTATATCAATCAAGCTAAGTCAATCAAGCCAAGCAAGCCTAAATTGATTAAGCAAAATCAAACTGATCAAGCAAAGTCTAAGCCAAATAAGTTAACATCAAGATGCTTGTAACATCTCAATTCCGAGTAAGCTTGATTAGGCCTATGACAAATCGTCAGCCAATGCAAGACTCAATCATTAAAACCTCATTGTTGAGTTAAGACAAACATGTTAAACTTGTATAATTCAATGGAAATACTTAATTGAAAATCATTTCTTTATCTAGAAATTTTCCTTCATCCAATTCTATGATATCACACTCAAAATCCGTCTTAAGTCCTCATTTTTCCATTGTTAAGTCTCACTCCTAAAAATACAGTATGGTAGTACATACTAACTAGATTAATTATAATTAAACTACACTCTTATATTCTATATGCAACAAATATCTACAATTTTGCCTAGATGAGATAACTAATTTCTCTAAAATAAATGTAAAAAAAGGTCATAATCCAAGTAACTCAAAAAATTTAACAAATAATAATAGCAAATGCATTATATAAAATGGTTCCAATTAGAACATATAATTCCCAGTACATGTTTAAAGTAGGCATCAGTTGATTCGTCATGACTAATAAATTCATACACCTTTGGAATCACCTGAATATGATATTCTTATCAAAAGTTATTATTTAAATACTTAAGAGTGTTTAGTGGTGACATAAAATAAACCTAGAAGCTTCTTTTACAAAATTTTACTAACTGAATTAAATATCAACTCTGTATGTCTTCTTATGAATTGTAAATGTTTTTTAATATCTTCTTTAATAAATTCATCCTGTTTTTTTAGGCTTAATTACTAAAAAAAGTTCAAACTTTTATCAAATTTTCAATTATAGCCTGAATTTTAAAAAGTAGCAATAAAATGTTCAAACTTTCAAATTTTCAATTATAGTACAAGCTTCAAAAAGTTGCAATAAAATGCTTAAACTTTCTATTTTCTTCAATTCTAGCCCAACGTTATTTGTTGTTCTCTCGATGTCCTCAGTTCTTTGTTTTCTGTTTATTCTTTTGACGCCTCAAACTACTTTCGCATTACAACGTATTGCATCAGTAAGCTCTTCATTTTTAGTCCATTCTCCTAATGCCCTTAGTGTAAGGGCGTTGGGGCTGCGTAATCTAAAAATCAAAGGGTGAGGGCGTCGAGAGAATAAACTAAAAACGAAGGAAAAAATTGAAATCAAAACACAAGGCCATCAGAACTGCGTAATCTGATTTAGGTTATTTTTAAACAACGACATCATTTTGTTAATCTTCATTTGTTGTGTTAATTTTGGATGATGTGTATTAATAGTTAAGGATTTTCAAATACGTGGCAAGTCACATCAGCAAACTTAACGAAAATACTAACGTTGGGTTATAATTGAAAATTTTTAAAAGTTTGAGCATTTTATTGCTACTTTTTGAAGTTCAGGTTAGAATTGAAAAAAATTGAAAGTTTGACTATTTTATTGCTACTTTTTAAAGTTCGGGCTATAATTAAAAATTCGACGAAAGTTTAGAATTTTTTTGGTAATTAACCCTTTTTTATCAACATATATGCCCAAATTATAGAAAAATGCTCAATGATATTGGTAAACTGAACTAACATATTACTTTAACAAAATTTTCCTTCATTTTAAACGTTATCACTACAATTAATCAAATCTTACGCTTTTTCAACATCTAATTTAATTTCCAACTTAATTAACAAGCCTAAAAATACTATTAAAATATTAAATTTCTTCAAATCACAACATAATAACTTCAAATTTTAGGGTGATAAAGCAAACACACGCAAGAGAGGGATGAATTGTGTGTAAAAGATTTGCAAGGTATTTTAAATTCGTATAAAGAAAATGGCCTGTTAAAATTTAAAAACAATAAGAGTCTATCAGACGATAGAATCTATTAAACGACATAGTCTATTAGACGATCAGAGCCTACTAAACAATAGGAGCCTGCTAAACGATAAATCTTGTTTAAACAATTTAAAACAAAAGGCTCCTGTTAAAACTGAAAAGAATCTTTTACAAGTTGAAAACAGAAAGAGTCATTCAAAAATGAAAACATAAACAATATATTGTGGAATTTAAAAGTTAAAAAGAGAGAGAAGAATGACGCGGTTGATTTATATTGATTCGGCTAACAACAAAGGATACGTTCAGTCCCCAAGTATCCAACTTGAGTATTTCACTACAAGAATCCTAGTATTAAATTTGACGAGCCTCTTCAAGCTCATAAGTACATATTTTTCAAGATTCTCTAACCTTCCCTACTCGAAGTGTATAACAAACTTATAAAAGTTCACAGAAAAATAAAATGTAAAATTAAAAGTAAGTTCTCAAATAACAATTTCTCTCTTGATAGAGTGATTTCACTTTCTAAAGCACAATAAGAAATGATGTGACTCTCAAGAATATAGATATTGCTCAAATGTTTTGAAAGTCTGTGTGTATTTGCTACCTCAAAAGTGTTGTTGCTCTTTTTTAAATAATCAATTTCTTTAACTAGCCGTTGCTTCATCTTAATTCTAAATTGACTTTGGATTTTCAATATCATCTCTATTGGAACAAAAATTCCTGGAGTTAATTGTTCAAAAAGGTAAGATCATCTTGGATGTTAATAAGAAAAGTTTACTAAAAAGGTTCCTACAAGAAAGGAAGCAATTTTCCTATGATTTTATTTCCTTAAAAAAATAGTTATCTATATAAGGAAATAAATCCAATTTGAATTTTGAAATATTATATAGTTATCATCAAAATCGTTAAATATAAAACTTGAGCTAACAATCTCCTTTTTTTGACGATGACAAGCAATAATATATATATTTTTCAAAATTCAAAGAGAAAGAGATAATAGATGATTTCGAAAGATACCTGTGACTTTTATATGTTCAGATATAATCAAAAGGAGATTGTCTCTAAGAAAGGAAACTATCGTTTATATATCACAATTTTTTTCAAGTTCAACAACAGAATCAATCACATATATAATCGAGGCAAGATTGAGAAATATGCATTGATAAATGTGTCAACATATATGCAAAATATATGCAAAAAAAATATCAACATAAACTCTCACCCTTTGTTATTATAAAAAATAATAGAATATAGGGATGAAGGAACTATCACAAGTTTGAATAAGCCAAGCAAAAAAGAATAGCAGCATAGTTAACGAAAGGACTCAAAGATTTTTCTTAGCAAAAATTGCATGCCAAGAAGATGATTTTCCATGCAATCTATTTGTTCTCGCATATATTCTTGATTAACTTGAATGTTCTGCAGTTTTTGGTGGAGTTTTGCACTATTTTCATCCTAAAGAAGAACAGGAGATTGTTGGTTTGGAGTAGGATATAAGTTTTTAGCTACTCTTTCAGATCTTTTGCCAACCCAGACATTGTTTTGCAATTTGTATCCAAATTGATAGGGAATAGAAGGTTGAAACTTAGCCAGTGCATACCAATTCAAATTTGCAAAAGGAACTCCATAATGGTTGAAGATCTTGGTGAGCAACATCCCATAAGGTAGGTAACCGGTGGTATTCTTATTATTCCCCTTATCCACCACAAACTTCAAGATCATAGCTGGAAGATTTATTCTATTCCCTTTTAGCAAATTATACACCACATAAGTGTCCATCAGACTGCACCTTTCAAATGAGCTACTCCTGGAAAAAAATTGAAGTACCTGAAAGCGATGTAAGGCATCGTGGTATTAAGTTTAATTGTCTGCTCCAGAGTCTCACGTCTTAGGTGTTCTCAGCATGAAGGCAAATGGATTTGACAACTTCGACTAACTCTAGATCATTAACATCCCACTTATGATAGAAAAAATTAATTCTCCCTATAGGAGCTACTTCCAATATATCTCCTAAGATTTCTTTAGAAATTAAAATTTCATATTCATACACCCATAAGACAATGGCTAGCTTTCCATTAATTTTTTCCTTCCTCATAAGCTCATCTCATACTGTCTCATCTAATTTCAGAACATTTTCCCAACAATGGCAACAAAGTAAGGAGAGATGGGTATACATGTGTCATCAAACATCATAAGAGGCAAGATCCACCCAGCAACCACCTTTCTTTTCTTATACTATGTTTTATAGTGGACTTTAGCTTCCATTGATTAAACATTTTTTGTGGTATTGATGTCTTTTATTGCTTGTGTGCAGCTATCTTTATTTTCTTTTCCCTTTTTTCTTTGAGAAATTGATAAGTGTAAATTGCATCATGTTTTAAGGTATAGTTTGATATGTGTTTAGCTGTTAATTCAATCATTTAGTATGTGATTAGGTTAGAATTGTGTTAGTTTGTTAATTATTAGTGTTTTAAGGGTTAGTACAAGCTTTTGAGCTTAAATATTATGTTTTTGAGGTACCTTGATGTGTTTGCTAGTGTTTCAGGATTAATATTGAAGAATAGAGGAGTTTCGGAAGACTGTTTCGGCCCACGATTGTGACCTATCAGGCCATGATTGTGACAGAAGCTCTAGGAATTGCCCATGATCGTGGCCTACATGCCATGATCATGACAGAAGGCTCATATGTGAGCCATAATCGTGGCCTGCATTGAGAAAATGCACAAACACTTACGAACTTTACATTTTAAGGGACTTTTTAGACCTTTCAAACCCCGAAAAAGCCATAGGTTGCCCAAAACACAAGAGACTATTTAAAGAACAAGAAGAGAAGAAAAAGGGAGCTTTCGTGCAGCTACTTTTGGAAACCCTAAGAGAGAAAGAGGAAGAGAGGAGGAAGAGGAAGAGAGGAGGAAGAGAAAGAGAGGAGGAAGAAACGGCTCGATGTGCTTCCCGGATCAGGTGGTTTCCCGACGCTGCTGCCTTCCCAGATCGTCCATTATAAGTTTCTATTTCCTTTTCATTTCAATTTTATTCATGTATAAATTTAGGATGGATTGTATGATGATGGATGATAGAATGTCGTTAATGTTCTAACTCTTCTTCAAGATTTTATTTTGATTTAATGATAAGTTAGTCGATTGTGTTTATTGGATGAATATTGTCATTTGATTGCATTCTTGCATAATTCGGTAATAAACTAAGAAGATGAAATGAATGAAAAACGATTAAATCATATTAATGAGAGTTAGGCGATTTAATATAAACCTTGACAAATCACATTGGTAATTGTGCAAAGAGAGATTCCATATGATATTTCGATAGTTTATTAAAGTGCTTCAAATCTAATTAGGGTTTTGGATAATTTGTTAATTAAGAGATTACAAATTTCATAATCCAATTAGGGTTTAATGTTATAACTCGAGAGAGAGTAATCAGCCCTAGGATCATCTTGAACCGACACTCTATTAACACATAATCAGCTAGGTTAGCATTAATGATAAGTAAAATCCCCTTTCTCATAACTTGGTAAATTCTTTGGTTGATTTCCATTGTGCATGCTTGTTCCTAAATTGTTAATTCCTTTATGTTTAACTTTTGATTTAATTGATTGAATTCAATTCTCATATTTACTTTCCATTGCATTGTTTATTTTTAGTTTCATATCTTTTCAGCCTTGATTTTTAGGATTAGATTAATCCCCCTCCCTGTGGGATCAACATCTCTTATACTACAGTCGCAACCTATGCGCTTGTGATGTTTGAGGGCTTATAAAATTTAAAGCTTGATTGACATGATCAAGTTTTTGGCACCGTTGTCGAGGAGGGTAAAGAATAATTTTGTTCTCTTAGTCTAAGACATTTTAGTTAGCTTTAAGTTTTTCTGTTTTACCCCTTTTATTTGTGTCCGTACTTTTGCATGAATACAAGAGTTACAAGAAGTTCGAGTCACATTGCTAAAATTGTAAAGCTTGACATCACTCATTTAGAACGTTCAATTAGAAGAGGTCAACTTGAAGAAGAAGAAGAAGAAACCGTAAAAGCAATAATGGTCGAGGAGTTTCAGCGAGATTTGGATCAAGGAGCGAACCAAGGGCATCAACAAAGAACCATTATGGACTTCATGAGACTGGGCTTCAATGCAGCCAATCAAGGTGTAGCTAGGCCACCCGTGTAAGCAGCTTCCTTTGAAATCAAACCAACCCTTCTAAATATGCTTCAACAAAATGTGCAATTTTATGGATTAACGAATGAAGACCCGAATGCACATATTGTCAATTTCCTTGAAATCTGTGACACCTTCTGTTATCATTAGATGTTGGAGGACGCTGTAAGAATGAGACTCTTTCCTTTTATCTTAAAGGATAGAGCAAAAGCTTGGTACCATTCCCTCAACCCGATTAATGTCACCATTTGGGACCGATTAGTTCGTGCCTTCTTAGATAAGTACTTTCCCCTTACCAAGACTATTAAGATTATCAAGGAACTCACAAACTTTCAACAAGGTGACGGGGAATTGATTTATAAAGCGTGGGAACGATACAAAGACTTACAAAGAAAATGTCCACACCATAACCTACCTAAAGAATTTCTTTTACAAACTTTCTATAATGGAGTAACCCCACATACAAAAGGCACAATTGATGCAGCTTCAAGAGGATCACTTATGAGGAAGATGGTAGATGAAGTAGAAGAGTTGTTAGAAGAAAAGGAGATTAATTGTTATTTATGGACAAATGAGCGGAGTAGACAACCCGCAACTCTCCCTGAGAAAAAAGGAGTTGTAGTTGTCGATCAAATGACAAAAATGCAAACTAAATTGATAATTTAACTCGACAGCTAAACATCACGAAAGCTTCATCCTCAACTACAGTAAAAGTTGTTCAGCTGAAGTGTGAGCTTTGTGAGCATAAGGATCATAATACAGTAGAATGCTTCTTGATAAAGGATAATGGATCAGAGTAAGTAAACTATATAAGAACCCAATACGATCGAGGAGGGGAAAACAATCCCTACTTCAATACATACAACCTTGGGTGAAAAAATCACCAAACTTCTCTTGGTCAAACAATGTGGGAGGACAGTTCAAACCTCAAAGACCACCAGGTTTCTAGCAAGACAAACCAAGTTCGATGGAAACCAAACTGGACAAAATTTTACATAAAATTGGAGGTATGGAAGATGCATATAAGAGGCTTGAAATCAAGTTCGAGCAAGTTACAAAGAATCAATCCTCCTCGATACATAACCTGGAGGTCCAAGTAGGTCAATTGGCAGAAGCAATAGCGACGCGAAATGCAGGAACTCTTCCAAGTAACACTGAGTACAATCTGAAAGAACAAATCATGGTCGTTACATAAGCGCCTGAGGAGGAATCGCACCAAGCTGAAGACAATGAAGGAAAGGACAAGAATAAGGTTGATAAGAATGTTCTTCGAAGTGAACCAAAATTACAAACAACCCAGATGCACAAACATACAAACCCTACCCTATTTTGGAGCAACGAAAGTCAAACCCATTCAGGGACAAGGGGAAGGTAGAGGTATAGGAGAATAAGGAAGACTCTCTATTGGCAAGGTACAATTTGCCTAAGATTAAAAAGTACCAACCCTCGATTCCATTCCCGATCAAAGCTATAAGGAAATCTAAGGAAGCTGAGCTGAATGAAGTTGTAGAAATGATCGAGCAACTAGAAGAACGGCTTACACTGATAAAATCGATAAGGGAAAAGGTGGAAAAAGAACTAGAGGAAGAAATGAAATTAATGACACCACCAAAGAAGGAGGATCCAGGGGATTTTTATATCCCCTACATTATTAAGGGTATCAAAATAGAGAGAGCCTATGTGTGATGTCGTATTCCTTATATCAAAAATTGGAGTTCAGTGAGATAGCCCCTATCAAGATACTGGTAAAAATGATAGATAAATCAGTTCATCATCCGAAGGGTATCATACATGATGTACATGTTTGAGTGGAAAAGTTTCCTTTTTCCCATGGACTTTTGCATACTGGACATAGAAGAAGACACGGAAACCCCAATTATCCTCGGGCGGCCATTTTTGGCCACTACCCAATCGATTATTGATGTAGACAGTGGGTGAGTTGATTCTAAGGGTCGGAGAGGAACATGTGTCTTTCACCAAAACCAAGAATGAAAAAAATCCTCTCCAACTCATGACCATCATAAAGGGAACATATTTTGGTGGAGAAAAAGAGAAGAATGATGATCAAAAGTGTTCCTTGGAAAAGAATAAATCTCATAAAATAAGGAGAAGAAAGAAATGAGGAAAGGCAGTAGGCGGCATAAGCAACCAGGTGGCACGCGTACATTTTATGAGATTGACAACCAATTCACCACCGAAGAATTTTCTTAAACCATATTGAGTAAAAAAGAGCATTAACCTAATGACGTTAAAAGAAGCACTGCATGGGAGGCAAGCCATGGTTTTTTAAATTTCTGGTTATTTCCTTGATTTTAGATAGTTTGAATTCCGTAGTTAGGTTGTTCTGATTCCAAAAAAATATCGTGAAAGAGTAAAGCATTAATTTTGATAAAGACGTTTGGGAAGAAAAGTTTAATGAGGTGATGATAGTGCTAGAAAGAAGTTAGGAAAGGATCTCGAGGGGTGTGAATAAGGACGAAAGAAAAATAAAAAATGGTGATATTATTGTAGGCCACGATCGTGGCCTACGATAAGGCATTTCAAGCACGCATTTTTCAATCTTTTTCTTACAAAATTGCTCTCCCCTCACCTATATATGATCGTGGCCTACGATAGGGCATTTCAAGCACGCATTTTTCAGTCTTTTTCTTACAAAATTGCTCTCCCCTCACCTATATATTCAATTCTAACCTCATTTCTTCCATCACTTTCATTTAGACTCTCTCCCTCTTTACACATAAGACATTCAAAGGCTCTCACTTCTCTCTACCTACACTTAACTCCCTTACTCTCGTAACTCTTGCACACTCTCATTCATAATGGGGCCATGGATTAAGCAGACTATTAAGCGCACCTAATCCAAGGAAAAAACCAAGTATTGGGATGTGACAAAAAGATTATGAAGTGCCTCTCCTGATCTTCTCAAATGAGGAAAGTAACTGCTTCCATTCCCTTCACAATAAGCAAATTATGGTTCCTAAGTACTTCTATTTTAAGACTTTAGATAGACTAGAATTGAGAGACAAGGTCAAGAATCTAGTAGAAAGAATTCAATAGGGACATTTCATTCATTTTCAATATCCAGTTTATGAAGAACTAACCCTAGAATTCTTTACATCCCTTCAGTATGAATCCAATAAACCTAGGGAATTGTGGTTTAGGTTTCAGGGATAACCTTATGAGCTTAATTATGATACTTTGTATGAAATTTGTGGTTTCCCCGAATAGTCCGCAGTGGATCAACATAATGATTTTCGTGTCACCCCCTACTGGACTGAATTAACTGGGTTAGAGCACTTCGACGATAAGAATGCACATAACAACATCATCATGAGCCACGAACATTTGTTGCTGCACAAATTCATATGTCAAAATATTTTTGGCAAAATGGAAACTAACAAGTGTTCAACGAAGGAACTTTCCTGTTCTGGTGCATGACCCACAACATGTCAATTTGCACATCCACCCACATCTTCAACGCAATTATTACTACTCGACATAAGAGGAGCAATAACCTAGGAATAGGTTACTTGGTTTTGGCCATATCTGATTATTACGCAGTTGAGAGTAATGGATTCATGGTCTACCGTCCTAAAATCATGAACCATCATCATTTGTGGTGAGCTAAAATCCTAAAGTCTCATAATATGGAACTTCGGGATATTAGTGGCAAAATACATGTCAAGATTAGGACTAGTCAAGCAAGTTTGAGCGCTTAGCAATAATAAGAAGGGGATTCGACTAGCGAGGAGTTAGGGGAGGAGGGAAGAAGAATCAGGATGGAAGAAAATACTGCCAATAATATCTTATCAAAACAAAATGTTGACAAATAATTTGGCTAAAAACTCCAAGGTAATGAGGAACATGACAAAAGAACAAAGACACCAGAGCTGGGACATCAAATGTATTCATAGGTATTTCGAGGCTTAAGGTGTGCAATTATCGCCTCCCACACCATTTTCACCTCCATCAGCGTAAGGCTTTGCTTCTAACCCTTTTCTTTTAAATCTATTCTTTATTTTTATTTTATTTTATTTTATGTATTTCCTTCTATGTGTGTTTGTTTGTCTCATTCTCACATTGATGACAATGTGTTGTTCAAGTGTAGGGAGGTTGTGTGTTTTGCTTTGAATGTGAATTTTGCACATTGTTATGTTAATGTGTTTCAAGTTGCATATTGTGAATTGTGTGAATGTATCGATGGCTTAGATGGAATGAAATCGATTTAATTTTGAACATAATTTATTAAGCTGTGAAGAGTCATTAGCTCACCAAATTAGTGATCTGGGTTCTTTGACTAAAATATGCAAGTTAATTAGGATTTAGTGTTAGTTTGTCACCCTATAATTTGTCACATTCATTCATAATTTTAGGCTTTTCGACTAAGTAGCTTTACTAGTATTTTTTCATGAAAACAAGTAGCTGAAGTTGAATCACACGTTAGAAATATAATAATCAATACACAAGAAGGGGGGGTTGAATTGTGTTATCTTTTTTTT
>JAOQMQ010126019.1:0-12098 GCA_027563845.1 Erythroxylum subrotundum | reverse complement strand
TCAATCCAATTTGCTCAAACTAACCTTGCTCAAATAGCACATTAAACACAATCATTTCAATCCTTGCATTTTTTTTCCTTGGTACATGTATAATTCACCCAAAATTCTCCTTAAATTTTCATTTTATAATCTGTATATTTCAATCAAGGATCGGGGTCCAACAATAATACACTAAGCTTAACACTCTTGTTCCAAACCGGAACCAGCCTGAATTAAGGATATTACAAACCTTCAACTAAATCCAAAGTCATATACATCAAAGACAAGCCAAAAATAAATTCCAAAAATACAGTTAACAAAACAAGACTCAGACTCCATTGGCCATTGCGGTTTACTCGTCCCAGTCCTTATGTCCTTCTCTCTGAACCTACACGGGACAAATCCACCGTGCTAAGCATATAGCTTAATGAGTAATAACTAATCTATGCATACACTGACAACTAATTATACACAATCATGATATATCAAAAGCATGCATTAACAGTTTATCGGAATGACCAATTCATACATATTATATTGGATCTCAGACAGATTGTACACAAACAGAACTGAGTCTCAAAAGAGGGTATAAACCCTTCATAATCAGAACACAATTTCTTGGTTATATCAAAGTCAAGCAGAAATCGGGATACAAAATCATATGACTAGTAAATCCATTTACAGAAGCAAGTAACGGGACTTATACAGGAGATATCATGATTAGTATCACCAGGAGAGACTAAGTCTCAATATCAGGAGACACATAAGTGTCAATACAGAAGATACCAAAGTGTCAATAGCAGGAGACACCGAAGTGTTAATAACAAGAGCAGCTGCAGACCCTTCTAGGCATGCCTATTTACCCAAGACTAGGACTTGACAGTTTTAAAACAAAAAAAGTTCATTTCATGTTCAACAAAATTAGCCAATCATTGCTTTCATGCCAAAATTCAAACATATCAATCTGACAGCTTTGCAAATCATTAAGTGGATTAAAGTCAATCAACAAACAAACAGTCAAAGCAGAACTATCCAAAATTTCTCACTAGATATCTTACTTAACTACCCATAATTATGCAACAAGACTTACTTACAAATAATACCATCTAAATTACTTACAAAATCTCCCTTATTACTTATTGCCTTGACGTCCCGGTAATATCTGGAATCGGTCGCTCGATGGGTTCCTCTATAGCATTTAATACAAGCATATATTATTATTGTGCACAATTATGAATTCAGTTATGCACACTCATGTATACTGAATATGTATGATGCATGTTCATGACAAAAATCCGGGTTTCTTATCCTTAATCTTATCACATTGTCAAACATGTGAAACCATACTCAATTGCTCAATCCAAATTTATTTCACAACCAACTTTCGGTTTCACTTTGTTCAAATATTCTCATCAGGAAGGTAGGGTAATTAGGTAATACTTCCTTCTAGAAAGTTATCCCTCTTTGTCTTAGGTTTCCAATGATACCAAGTTTATCCAATTTGGGTTAGTATACTGAAAGTTATTCCCAAAAGATTAATGATTGTTCTTAAGCTTCAACAGAATTCTTATCTCAACTTCCAATTAGATTCTGATATTCTTAAAGGTAGAATTAGAACTCTATTTCTTCAAACCAATTGTAGTCATATGTCTCTAATTTACTCCAAATCAAAAACTACTCAATTCGGATAACTACAGAGAAAGTTATGCCCAAAATACTAAAGTATGATTAAGCTATCAGGAAACTTCACCGCGGCGAACTTTCCAGACAACACAATACTTCGACTTTTTCTTAAAAGTTTGCCGCGGCGGACTTTTACAAAACCAAATTCCTTTAAGTTGGCCGCCACGAACTTTACTGTGTTTAATCTTCTTCTTCCTCTCATGATTTTCTCACTTCCCTCTTATTCAATGAACACATAACACACTAAAACCAATTCTTCTACTTCCATTTCAACTCCACAACTTCAAATAAACTAAAAGTCCAGATTCCATAAACACATCAGAAATTTGAAACTACCTATTCACTTTCTCTCACTACTACGTTTTCTTTCTATCTTTTATTCAATATAATAACTTATTAACTCATCTCAGTATCAGAACCTCACTAAATTCATTTTCCCTATCCTTACATTCATTTTAGATCATCTTAAAACCATGCATGCATGCATATATTTACACCGTAAAAACATCAACAACAAACACTTACTTGTTTTAACAAAACTCTAACAGTAACCTTCGAAGGAAGCAGTAACAATTCTCCAGCAGTGAGATTTCAGTGGGTAAACAAGAACAAGGAACTAGTTGTGAGTGTTGACAGCTTACGGTGAAGAACAAGCTACAGTGTTCTCCTCCTAACCAAAGACTTAACCCACGTATCCACTTTGCATGAAATACATGTGTCACCGACTAAATTTTCCACATGTCTCACTACCATTAGTCCATTTCCAACATAATACCAATAATTATCCCAAATTTAGAAATTCCTAAAATTTGCCAAAAATTCCAAAATAATACCAATAAGCTCCAAATAAATTTCCATCACTAATAAACTCCAATTCTCATCTTAATCGGAAATTTTAAAACCAATTGTACCAGATAATATCAATGAATGCATGCACAAATAAGCAAAACGTAATTATGCAAAGCATGCTATGTATTGAAATTCCTCAATATTCTAACCCCTAATATGGGGCGTTACAGGAGTTTTTAGGCAACACTTCCTTCTAAACAATTGTTCTCCTATGCTTCCAGTTTCTAATAACACCAAAATCATACAATTTGGTTCATTATTCTATTAGTTATGCTCAAAATACTACAAATTGAGTACATTTAAAATTTTGGCTAGTGCATGATTATGCACTCAAAGTTGTACAACTCATATCTCTCCATTCAATTATCAAAAAATTACAAACTTTATACCAATTGAAAGATAAGAGAATAAGATACAACGTTTGTGAAGACAACTTTGTCTGATTCGGCCTACATCAATACATTTTATTCAATAACTATAGGACATGATTTCTATCACGGGAGTGCTATAACCTAAGATAAGACTCAATTTCAAGACCCTTAAGGACGGAATTCAAATTCAATTTCTTCTTAAAAATTGTAGCCAAATGTCTCTAGTTCAATTTAAATTAAGAATCATCTCATTATAAAATCTAAAAATCAAGATATAATCAAAATACCGAAGCCTGTTCAGTAAAAGTTCTCTAGTTCATAACATTTCAGCACATTTCCTCATTTTCATCCTAAATCCATTAATCCAATCTTTCCCGAATGAATTCAGGTGGCCCTAAATTTTCATAGAGAGGAAGAACAATATCCTAGGAATATATTGGTTCAAGTTTCAAGTCATTTAGAGGTTGGACGAAAAAGTTACAGAAAAAAGACTCAAAAATTGTCCAGTTTTAGGAAAGCTTCGGTGTAATGATGGTGCACCACTTTTTTCCATACTCACTACAAAATTTTTCTCTTCTTCTTCCTCTCTTCTACTTAATCCATTATTTCTGTACTCCATCTCTAACTTATACCCTCTGCATTTCTACTCCCATTCCAATTCAACTTACTCTAAAACAACTCAAGATTCAAGATTAAATTCAAGCATCAAAAACAAAACTCATATACAGACATCACCATTGTTTTTGCTTTCTCTCACAACTGCAATTTTTTTTATAATCAATAACAATCCAAAATCCAAAATAGAACCTATAGTCATACGGTTCTACATCACATTTTTCTGCTATTGTTTCAGTTAAACTCAAATGATCACAAACACCAAAAACAGAATTTGATACACGGCTACACCATTTCCAACTTTCTCTCACTGCTGTATATATATATATATATATATATATATATATATATATATTGCTTAACAACAATCCTAAACAGAACCTACATCATGCTTTTCACATTTTTCTAATCATTCTACTGCACAAATTTTCCATTTAATTCATCCATCACTATCACTATACTTATCTGAAACCTTTCTACCTACATAACCTATGCATGAATTCATTTACAATGTTAAAACATCATCAAAAATCACTTACTTGGTTCAACAAGGTTTTGCAACAGTGAGAGTTAATCAAATGCACAGAATAAACAACTTGATGTTAGTATTGGATAAACAAGAAAAGTGTTTTGGTGGTGGGTACTTTCAGTGATGAACAAGGTAAAGAATGCTACACTGAACAAGCAAGTGTGGGCTATTGCATTTTCCTTCCAAAACCACTTGCTACGTGTCCTCTTGCATGTAATACATTTGTCACATATATATGCTGCCACATGTCACACTATAATTGCTCCATTTGTCTCTTTTTTTAATTCTAAAATATCCCAAATTTTCGAAATTTTCTTAAAATTCATCAAAAATTTCGAAATAATAATAATTTTCACCAAATAAATTTTCAACACAAATAATCCATGATTCACATTTTAATTGTATTTATAAATCAATTATACCAAGAAAATGTCAATGAATGCATGTACAATTATTTTAATGTGTCAAAAAAATTATTCATGTGTATGTGTATACTCAATTATGCATGAGCATGAAACGCACTTCTAATTTCTGAATATACTCTCATATACTCTTTTCTGGGGTCCTAGCCCCTAACATGAGATAATGGGATGTTACATATTTTCCATAAGGTATACAGGAGAAGGAGGCGCTAAAGAGTACATTATTAGGATGGTTCACCTTCAGAGTAAGCTGAAGACACTTAATGTACCTATTCCTGACATGCTCATAGTGCATCAGGGACTTAATACTCTCCCACGAGAGTTTGAGATGTTGATGACGTCCTACATCTCTCAGGATGAAGCCTGGGATATCAATGTCTTGATTTCCCAGTGTGCTACAGCTGAGGAGAAGATTAAGAGTTCTCCTCATACAATCCTGTATGCTGCTGCCAAAGGTAAGGAAAAGAAGAAGCCCCAACAGCCTAAGGGTAAGGGTAAGAAACTCAAACTCTCTCCACATATTCAGACTGGACAATGCAGGATTGCTAAGGACCCACATGACGTAAAGAGTATGCGGTGCTTCTTCTGTAAGAAGAAGGGGCATAGGAAGGCCAATTGCCCGAAATACAAGCTGTGGAAGGTTAAGCAGGAACTATGACTCCTCAGCCTATATGATTCATGAATCCGATGTAGCTATAACCACATCAAGTTCTTGGTGGTTAGATAGTGGAGCTTCTAATCATGTTACTTCCACAATGCAAGGGTTTATATCTAGGAAAAGGCCAACTAAAGGAGAGGAGAAGCTGATGGTCGGCAACAATGAAGAGGTGGATGTTTTATTTGTAGGAGATGTAGGCTTGAACCTCGATACGAGGTTTGTATTAGTTTTACGAGAAACATTTTATATACTATCTTTTTGACGGAACTTGATCTCTATATCAGTTTTGGATAAAGAGGGCTATCGTTTTATATTTGATACTCCAATTGTAAACATTTCTATTAATGCAAGACATATCGAAACTGCCTTCTTATCCTACTGATTATATAGAATGTGTCTTACTCCTAACAAAATGTATGCCTCTTCTGATATTGCCGAACTTGTTACTTGAAAGAGAGCCTTCATAAAGGAAACATCATACATGTTGTGGCATAAACGTCTTGGCCACATTTCCAGGGAGAGGGTTAAGAGATTGATAAAGGATAACATTCTCCTAACTCTGGACTTCAGTAATCTAGAAACATGTATCGATTGTTATAAAGGTAAGTTGACCAGGATAAAGAAAAAGGAGTCAACTCGTGCTTCTGTTTTATTGGACCTCATAAATACAGATGCTAGTGGTCCCTATACAGCCACGTTATGCAATGCTAGATATTTTCTGACATTTATAGATGATTATTCCCGCTATAGCTATGTGTTCTTGCTTAAGGAAAAGTCTGAAGTTCTTGATAAGTTCAAGATCTTTAAGACTGAGGTTGAGAACCAGTTGAAAAAGTCAATAAAGATAGTTAGATCTGACAGGGGAGGGGAATACTATGGTAGACATGGGGTTGTAGGACAAGAAAAGGGTCCGTTTTTCAGGTATTTGGAATCAGTTGGAATAATAATTTAGTTCACTATGCCAGGTAGTCCTGAGCAAAATGATGTGGCTGAAAGGCGTAATCGCGCCCTAAAGGACATGATGAAGTCAATGCAGAGCAGGACTAACCTACTTGAATACCTTTGGGGTGAAGTCATCAAAACGACATTATATATCTTGAATAGAGTCCCAAGTAAGTCAATATCCAAGACGCCTTTTGAACTCTGGAAATGGTGGAAGCCAAACCTTGCACATATTCGTGTGTGGGGCTGCCTTGCTGAGGTAAGGTTATATAATCCTTATAAGAGCAAATTGCAACCTCGTTCCACTCGTTGCTATTTATTAGGTTATCCCGACCACTCTAAGGGCTACAAATTTTACTATAGAGAAGGAGGGCCAGAATAGTGGAATCACAGACGACTAAGTTTCTGGAATATGATGTCTATGATGAGGGAGGATCTTCACATCCTCCAGGAGATAGCAGGGCGGATACTACGATATTCGTAGTATCCGCCTCTCATACAGTCAGGTCCGGTGGGTGAAGGTCCGAGTACCATGGCTATGCAGGCACAGGGACCTGTACCTATTCAGAAAGAGGTTTCTAAGGAACAAGAACCTATGCAGTTACGCAGATCCATCAGAGAGAGGCTACCTACTATCTCATCATATTACATAGTCTATTTGGGTGAGCAAGACTATGACATAGGACATCTTGTGTATCCAGTTACTTTTATATAAACCATTTCTGGACCCAATGCGGACTTGTGGTGGGAAGCAATGAAGGATGAGATGCAATCTATGAGGCATAATAAGGTACGAGAGCTTGTTGATTTACCTCAACATGCAGGCTTATCAGTTGCAAATGGCTATTTAAGACCAAGAAGGATACACAGGGTCGAGATGAGCGGTTTAAGACACACTTGGTTGCCAGGGGATTCACTCAAAGAGAAGGAGTTGACTTTAATGTTACCTTCTCTCATGTATCCTCGAAGGATGCATTTAGAGTGATTATGACAATAGTAGCTCATTATGACATGGAGCTGCATCAAATGGACATTAAAACTACTTTCCTGAATGGTGACCTTTATGAGGAGGTCAATATGGAGAAACCTGAAGGATTTCAGGATCAAGATGCAAGTGAAAAAGTTTGTAAGTTGACTAAACGATACATTTTGAAATAAGCTTTCAGACAATGGTACCTAAAGTTTGATGAGGTTTTGACCTCGTTCGACTTTGTAGAAAACAAAGTTGAAAGATGTTTATACTATAAGGTCAAGGGGAGCAAAGTTATCTTCCTATTACTGTACGTGGATGATATCTTGCTCGCGTCAAATGATTTGAACATGTTGCATGAGGTAAAGCAACTTTTATCCAAACACTTTGACATGAAGGATTTAGGTGAAAGATCTTTTATCCTCGGTATACAGATTCACCGGGACAGATCTCAACATTCATTGAGCCTCTCACAAAGAGCATATATTGAGCAAGTGCTGCAAAGGTTTAATATGACTGAATGTAAACCTATTGTAGCATGTATCTCTCATAGTGAGAGATTATCTTTAGCACAGTGTCCAAAGAATGAAGATGAGAGAGAGGCTATGAGGAATGTCCCGTATTCTAGTGCAGTTGGTGGCCTGATGTATGCCCAGGTGTGCACTAGATCGGGCATTGCATTTGCTGTTGGACTGCTGGGTCAATATCTGGCTAACCCAGGTGTAGACCATTGGAATGCAGTTAAATGAGTGTTGAGAAACCTAAGGGTATCAAGGATTATATGTTGACATACAAAAAAGTCAATGATTTAAACCTCACAGGGTATACAGTCTCTGATTTTGCTATGTGTCTAGATGATTGTAAATCCACTTCAGGGTACATTTTTTTGTTGGCAGATGGTGCAGTATCATGGAAGAATGTCAAGTAGACATTGTTAACTTCCTCGACTGTGCATGCAGAGTTTGTTGCATGTTATGGAGTTGCTACACAGGCGGTTTGGCTCAAAAACTTGAATTTTGAGTTTTTTGTGGTAGATTCGATAGCTAGACTCATTCGGTTATATTGTGATATTCTTGCTGCAGTGCTGTTCAGTACCAACAACAAGAATATCATAGGGTCTAAGCATTTAGAGGTTAAATACTTGACCATAAAGGAGTTGATTTAGAAAGGTGACGTCGAAGTGGAGCATATCAGGACTGAGGAGATGTTAGCTGATCCATTGACTAAAGGACTTCACCTATTAGTGTTTGTTAAACATGTATCCAATATGGGCGTGTTAAGGTCCTTAGACAACAGTAGTTAGGGATTATTGTATTTGCTCCTAAATGTTTGTACATTTTAATGTATTATGACATTATGGTTGTTTATTAATATAGATAATCATCTTTTTATCCTCAGTAATAGCTGTCTGTGTGTATAGTCATAATACATATGAAAATCCTAAGATTTGTGTTGATCTTAAGCATTTTAAAGGTCATTGGGCATATATAAAGATTGACCTTGAGCCTATGTCAGTTAGACATATATACTTTAGTACATATATCTATAAATTTGACATGACATAGAGGGATATAAGGTATAATCTCATTAAGGTTCTCTAATACAGTTTAGCATTTAGTTAGAAAACATAAAGAAATTCTCTAATGTTGTTTAGCATTCGATGAAAGAAAACAAGGTTTTCTCTAATATTGTTTAGCATTTGATAACAGAAAACATGATTTCTCTGCTGTAGTTTAGTACATGCAGTTTAGCATAAAGTTGGAGAAATCGAGACCTACAAACGAAGATGATACGTATTAGATTATACATGTATCATCCTAGTTTGCCACGTTTTATTTTCCCATTCATGTTAGTAAGGTATTAGATATTCATGATTGTATTGAACCTGTGTCACACATGACACATGTGTTTGATATTTTTCAGTATCGAAAGCCTTGCAAAATGGAATGTTGGACTTTCGTTACCTTTGGATCAAATCTTTTTATTTTTTAAATTTGGTACCAATACAGAAGCGTAACTTAACTAAGTTTTCAAATTAATTTTAAAACTTGAGTCAAAACTGCAATTAATGATTGTCCAAGGGGGAGAATGTTGGATAATTTTGTCTTTTCTCATTATGTTGGATAACTATTAATTGTATTTTTTGGTTTTTCAATAACTTATCGGTTAAGTTCGTAATTTGATCCAGACAAGGGTAATAAAGTAGTTCAATAAATGATCTAAATTAATGAGTCGAAGTTCAGGAGAAAAATGGATCCCAATTAGTGTGGACTGGTCCCATATCGAACATTGTGATGGGGAAGCCCGATATGGAAGCTATATATAAAGGTTAAGGTCTCATGCAGTTGCTCATATCATTCATAATCATATAGATCCTCTGACCCGTTAAGAGCGCTTGCACATTGAGAAAAAGGTAGAAAGACGTTAACCACGTGTCGGTGAACGTTTTCCGTGAAGGTCCCAGAAAATTGAAGCTCGTTTTGGCCACAAAAATCGCTTCGAAAGTCAAGATGGAACCGAAATCAGGTATTCTACATTTCCTTCGTTTTTAACCCTTTAATGAATCATCTTTCAGCAAAATTACGTCATATTCAATTAAAGATTTTATAAAATAAATTCACGATAGCTAAAATTTAACACCATTTGTTTTCGGTGATATGGCACTCTCGTCGGTTAATCGTCGATGGACGATAGGATGACAATGTTTGGTTAAGAGTCGCTCTTGGGCGGATGTCATCTAAAGACTATTTAAGACCAACCCAATTACACCGAATGGAGTCTCATTAGCCCAAGAAGGAGCCCAATCAAAGTGTATCTCTTGGGATTTAGAGACGAATTTCCCGGCGAGCTCGTGACAAGGGTTTTATGGGAGGTCCGACGAGCAGTGGAAGTAGCAGCGAGGAAGATGAGAACTGGAAAGCAGCAATCGAGTCGATAGCCTCTACCACTGTTTTTGGCCTTCAAGCTTCTGGGACTGTCTCTAATGGCTCTAAGTCACGTGCAGTGGCTCCGGAGGCTGAACATGGTGGAAAGAACAGTCAGAATGCGCAAAAGGTTAAGCATTATCAGATCAAGGTCAGTAATTTTCCTTGTAAAGGTCACTGCTTTATGGTTTGGGATTGGTTTTGAGTTTAAACAACTGAGATTTTGGAGAATTTTGCTTGGTTTATATGGCGGGAAATTTCTGGGTTTGATCAGAGTTGGTGAATCCTTGGATTCCAATTTTGGGTTTTTCAACTTTAGTCTGTCAAAGAGGTCTTTGAAACTTTGCAGTTTAAACTTCATTCTCATGAAATTTTTTGCTTCAAATATCTCTTACAAGTTCTTTCATATCTGAATTACAGGCACAAAAGCTTTTGGACCAGATCTTGGAAAAGACATTAATGGTGGTAAAAGATTCCGATGATGACACTGCTGTTACTACTGATGCTGCTAAAAATGACGAGGGTGTTCGATTGTTCAAGAATTCTTCCGCAGGAATAGTGTTTGACCGTAAAGGTAACCTCATCTGCTCATGTTTTTTTCGTTTGTGATGAGCAAGTTCTTATCAGTAGATTCAGACTAATCATGTTCAATGTACTCAAAGGTGCATGGTGACTTGTTTCTTGATTTCTTAACGGCTGGTTATGATCATATGCAAATTTACGTTCTAAAGCTAAATAACTTGTAGCTAGTTTGCTTCGACTTGTAAGCTATTTTCCATGGACATGCCTGATTTTACTTGGAAGTTGCTTAGTTTCATGGGATTATGTTATTGAGTTTGTACTTTCGAACCCTCAAAAGAAAATCTCAAAACATCATCTGCTTGAACAGATTAATGAATAATAATCGCCTTAGTCCATTGAACAGATTAAAGTACGTAAGATTTCAATGATACACAGTCTTCAATTTATAGACAGTCTACTATAAAAAGAGTATGAACTGTTGAAAGGTTACACTTCCTGATGCTTTGGTAAAGCATTCTGCGTTGCCCTCTGCTTCATTGTATCTAAATACTCAAGGTTGTGTTTGCACCACCAGATGAAATTCAACGGCCTACCAAGAGACCGAGAATCCTTCCTGGACTAGATATTGATCAGAATTCAAGGAAGGTCCGCATTTCTTCTCCCTCTTCATTCTCCCCATTACTCATTTGTCATCAGTTTAATTTTTATGGTGTCTTGCAGTTTAGAAGAAAACTCCAATCTATAGCTGTGGACAGCACGGGCATAATTGCTGCAGCAAGGATCGAGTCTCAAAAAGCATTAGCTAGATTAGAAGCTAAAGAGGAAGAGAGGAAAGCAAAGGCCAAAAAGGAGGAGGAACGAGTTTCAGAATTGAAGAAGATCAGGGGGGAAAGATGGTTGCCCTCTATTGCTAAGGAAATGCAGCGAGCATGTCAAAGCTGAATGAAAGATCTATTGTTCTATGGTAGATTATCAGCGTATGCTCCTATGATTCACTGTTTCTGGTTTGATTTTATGCACTAGTAAGATTGGTTTACTCCCAATAGGCTTAATCATCGTATGTCCTTTTCATTTCTGATTCACTTACAATAAAGGTTGCCTATTTTTCTTTCTGGTCGGTTGAGCTGAGCCGGAAGCTTTTATGACAATTGGAATTGCTTTGGTATGTCTGAAACTAAACTAGATGATACAGCAAAAGAAGTGTCTTTTAACAATCTTTAGTGTTGCATCCGGAGTAAAAATCCGCAAATATCAAAGCCAAATTATTTCAAAATGGCAAGCTCTTAAAATTTTGATTGTGGCACAAAAAAGTTCAGCTCAGCCGGTTTGGCCTGAAGTCAACAGGTTGAACTCGAGTTGATCAAGCTTTGGATTTTTTTGAAATTTCAGGGGGTGCTTGGTTGATGGGTTTGGGAAGGGGTTGATGGGTATGGAATGAAAAGTGAGTGGTTGGTTGTTGATTATGATTATAGGGGTAATTGTTTGATATCCCACTTTGGGGGAATCCTCTGTACCCCCCAATTAGTAGAGGAATGAAACTCATTCCTTAGTAGAGACATTTTTTAAAAATATTTTTAATACTAATTAATTAAAATATAATTAATTACAATATAATTAATCAAAATAATAATATT
>JAOQMQ010125999.1:0-12100 GCA_027563845.1 Erythroxylum subrotundum | reverse complement strand
CCTCTTCCTTGTCATCTACACTAAATTCTAAACAGGAAGTCGCTCTCCTTAAAATTGATTTGATCGATAGAGTATCAGTAAACCCAGCGAATAAACTTAACTATATCATTGAAAAAAAAAGGTAAGGGGAAAGATGGAGATATTGCCTGCAGAAGAAATGAAACCTTTGGTTGCTGAAAACACGCAAAGGTTGATCGTCCTTCTAATCGCCATTTGAGTTGTTCTGAACCGTAAGTGGGAAAGACAGAGTCGCGAGCTTCAGATGAGGGGTGCTTTTTCCCCCTTTTCCGAAACCTCAAATGTAACGTTGTCGTCTCAAGAAGATACTCTTCAGTGCAACGCTGTCGTTTATATTCTAACGGAGCAACAAATCCAATAGAAAAGGAAGTAGAAAGTAGAAACACTAGTTGCAATCCTAGTGTGAAATTTGTAACATGGTAAAGTTAATGACAAATAAAAAAAGATAATAAATTAAATAGTGTTTAATTTTTTATTATTTTTAATTTAGTATTAATAATTTAAAATTTTCAACTTAATTAGTAATTTTTTTAATTTAATATAAATTAAGTCAAAATATTATTTTAATATAATATTTCTATTAAATATTAGTAAAATACCCATTTATTAGTCATATGAATAAAAAGTAAAAACATCTTATTTATATAAATTTTAAAAATTAAATAAAAAATTAAAATTGTTTAAAATTAAATACTAAATTAAAAAAATTGATTAGAAATTAAAATATACGTAATATACATTAAACCATTGGATCTTTTAAAATATAACCAGAGATCAAACCATGCAAGAGATTGGAGAGTAAAAAGAAACTGCGCCCTACTCCTACAATTGACCTGAGCGGAGCCAGTCTTGGTAGGATTTACTCTCTCTATATTGAAGACTCTAACCAAACGCAGCGGTTGTGTCAACAATGAAATTAGTCTCTCTCTCCTCAACGGTTGCAGCCCCACATTACGTATCCTCTACAAAATCCAATCTTTCTGGTCCAATCCAACCCTCTCTGTTTTTGGATTTCAGACCCTTCTCTTCCCATGCCGTCTCACCCCTCGAAACCTCGCTTAAATCTTCCAAAATTTTGGCTGTTCCAATCTTGTCGACTTCGCAGACGCCGGCCACCGCGATGAGGGGTGCCGAGTCTAACGCCATGTGACTGTTGCTGAGAGAAAGGATTGCGTTCTTGGGAAATAACATCGATGACTTTGTTGCAGTGCTATCATTAGTTATTTATTGCTTCTTGACGCTCAGGACCCTACCAAAGATATTTGCCTTTTTATCAATTGTCCTGGTGGTCCTCTCAGGTATTCCTCAATTGGGTTGAATTTTATCTTCTCATTTACGTGTTAGATTAAAGTTGCTTACTTTAGTTGAAGTTTAATATAAGGAATTTACCATTTGATGATGCTATATGTGGGAAAGTTTGCGAAATAGGTTATCTTTGGTGAGTCATCTTTCATTGCATAATTCGGTTGCTAGAGACTTGTGCTTGTAAGCTTGGTTTGCTAAGGAATTTGTGCAGGAAAGTTTTAAGCTTTCTTCTGGAAGTTAAATGTAAGTGAATGTTGAAAGTATTGATTTGATTGCGTCTACGTTATCCCCTTTTCGGCCGTGGGTGAGGTTAGATTAACTGTTCTAATCTTGATTGTGTGGGGTGGCCTGTTTATTAAATTTTGATCATGTATCCCGAGTCCTCACCTGGTTCTTCTGCTATAATATAATTATCTTCCTCTGGATTCCTGGAGTTTCTTTCTCCTTTTCACGTCTTGCCATCTCCATAGATGCCATTCTGGGTTGGTTCGTATCCTATTGTTATTTCATGACTAGATAGTTATATTCTCTTTTTCTTCCACAATTGGAAAATTATAGACTAGACTTCAATCAAGATTTATCTAGTGTATAGAATTTTTGGTTGTTCGCGGTTAGCTTCAATTCATATTCAATAATGCGTGTTGCATAAGAGAAATGGGCGTAATCCCTCTAGAATGATCAGGGCAATGTTTGCTAGTAAATATAATTACATATACATCCACAAACATGTTTGGCGTTTTCATACACTCCATGGTAACTGAACTCCAGTTTTCTTGTTTGATGTATGAACTTGATAAACAAGCAGTAGTTGGTCCATTACATGAAAGATAAGTAACGCAATGCACTTCCCCAGGAAATATTGGGTGAAAGAAGTTTCACTAGAAAAGGGTTTGACTTTCCTGGAAAAGTTGTATGAAATGCTATAGCTTAATGAAGTAGAGAACTTATTGTTCTCCCCACTTTTCCTTTTTAAAAGGCAAATGCTGAGTTCTTTTCTCCAAAGGAAAACGTAGTATTCTTATGTTATAACTATACTATGATGCTACAGCTGGTGCTGCCATTATATTTACTACTTCGCCTGTTCTTACTGTTGTATCATCACCATCCAATGCCTGCACTACCATCACGAGCGCTACCTTCCTACCAGCACCACGAGTTTGCTACAACAGGCATCTTTGTCCCACACCTTCATCCATTACATATGACCAGAAGTGCTGGATGTGGAAATTCAGTGGTAATGTTTAGAAATGAAAGCAAAAGTAGAAGCAAAAATGTAAAACATACTCCTTTTTAATGCATTGCCCTTACATTTTGCTATTCTCATTAGTGATCTTTTTGCTCTAACATAAACTGTTCTGAGAAATGAAAAACTTGAATGTAGCATTATCCAAACTAAAGAAATACCTTACCAGAGTATTATTTGAATTAAGTTCTTTGTTTGGTTAAATGTTAAATGGACTCAAAAAGGGAAAAAAACTGAGAAATGTTTGTTATCTTTGTCTTGAATGTAGTACTTTCCTTCAAGTGGTGAAAAATTGGGGGCACACAAGTTGACTTTGCTGTAGGCTGCATGTAGGCATTTTTTCTAGGTATAATATGCTAAATTGCTAATCAGGGGAAGCACTGGAGAAAATGATAATTCATAGTTCATTATTAAATGCTGGGATTCGTTCCTCTGTGGATCTGTTTTGCTGGGATACCTCGGCGAAAATGATAATGTGATGCCCTCTCTTCCTGATACATCTGTTATGCTGTTATCACTTTAGTGATACAATGGCTATCTACGACGTAGTGCAGCTTGTGAGGGCTGATGTTTCAACAGTTGCACTTGGGATCTCAGCATGAACAGCTTCCGTAATTCTTGGTGGTGGCACAAAAGGCAAGCGATTTGCAATGCCAAATACACAGATAATGGTTCATCAACCTCTGGGAGGGGCTAGTGGCCAAGCAATAGATGTGGAAATTCAAGCACGGGAAATAACAAGAATAATGTAAGTAGGATCATCTCAGGTTTTGCTGGTCACACAGTGGAAAAAGTTCAAAGAGATATAGATCGAGATCGTTACATGTCTCCAATTGAAGCAGTTGAATATGGGATTATAGATGGAGTTATTGCTAGAGATAGTATATTTCCTTTGGCTTCAGTGCCAAAGAAGGTGAAAGCCACCCTAAATTATGAAGATATGCGTAAAGATCCAATGAAATTCTTGACCCCAGATGTTCCTGATGATGAGATATACTAACTCCCTCTTTCTGTTGGAGGTATTGTATTCCTAACGGTGTTCGTTTAATAGTTTAGCTGCATAAAACTTGCTCATTTTTGGACTGGAAAACAGATTTGTAGCTCTCGATATAACTGTGTCTGTTGTCTTGTGAAAGAATATGGCCATTTCGATGTTTCCTGATAAAACTCCTATTACTTGGCTCAGTCTTAATGAATTCTTGAGTCTTGAGAACGCTGTCAATGCGTCTCTAGTGTGTCACTAGAAATGGGAAAAAGAATCAAAGCATGGTCAATTCCTTAAACCTTCGACGCTATTATTGTGGCCTAAAAGAGGAAGCTATCTACAGGTCTAATATGTGATTTTTATGTGAAGTTTACAACTCCAAATCAGTTGATTGTGGAGAATAGAAAAAATTCGTTGCTATTGGTCTTTGCCACATATCTTGCATTCTTCAACAGTCTGGTGTAAACAAACTCAGTTTTTATCTGGTTAAGATCATCGAAGCTTGTCCCAGTCGTGGCCCAACGAGAAGGTTATAGGCTAGTAACCAGAAATCGATACACGAATCCAAAACAGTTTCCTTGGTAATTTAATTATCATCTATCAAATAAGTAACTCTCGCGGTGGACTTCATTGCAGTGATCAACATGCTTTCCTCCTTGGACGACCGATCTACGTCTCTCAACTCTATCGTTCGGGGGATTCACGAACTGCTGACTTATAACTGGATTGTTGTTCATCAACATATCTATCGAAAGAGTAACAAGTGTAGTGACTGGCTTGCCCACTACGCCGGATAGTTTGACACAGGAGTTACCTATTTTGTTACTATACCCTCTGGGTGCCATCCCATCCTTCTACAGGATATGTCGGGGCTTTGTTTCCCTCGACTCGGTTTGTAATTTTGTCATGTTTGTCTCTTTAATAATAAAAAAATTTTCTTGTTTAAAATAAGTTTGATGTGGGCTCATTAAATAAAAGGTTAAGGTAAGAGAGGGGGTAAACCAGCACAGAGTTTCTTAAATAAGCTTTTGTTTCCGCCTAGAAGATCTTCTCTTATTGAAAATCCAAATATGCCAGTTTTCATTTATTCTCTTCTTGTTCTGTGTTAACCAGCTAAGAATCAGAGTTACTACCATAACCTATTAGTATCCCTTTGCATCCTCAAACTAATGACTCATATTAACACTGTTCATGTATTCCTTTTAGTGATTTTTTATTCTTTTCTTATTCAAAATTTTCCCAACTTTTCTTTGAATTGGAGAAACGAGTTACGACTTTTTTTTTAAAAAATTAATTCTTATATTTTCATTTGGCGGTTGTTACCATGATTTCCTTGATTGATATTTTAGTTAGTATTCAACGAAATTTTGGCCAAAAGTGCAATTTGAATGTAACATTTTCATCGCAATGCAACTTTAACTCTAACGATACAAAGCATTTGATTGAGGTTTTGAAAATGTTCACAGTAGATGAAAATTTTAATTGTATTAAACTTCTGTCAGTTAAAATTTCAGTTAATTTTTTTTATATCTTTTATATGCCGCATGGTATAGTAAGCCCTACTAGTATCTTTTAAAAATTTTAAATTACTTATATTTATTAATTATAACAACTAATTTGTGATCCCTAAATTCCTTAATCTATTAACTTTATCTTAATTTGTCAAAACCCTAAATTACCAAATCCCTAAAATCTCTAACATGATGTTTGGTTTACCTGCTGAAGTAGATAAGGAGTGGGATGATTATTCTTAAGAATAGAAATGATGAGTAATGAAATAAAATAAGTATTATTTAGTTTGATTTACTCGTAAAAATTTCTAATAATGATGTAATGCCAATGTTTGGTTTGAAAACATAAATTTAAAATAAAAAAGGAATAACTACCAAAAATATCAAAATATCCATTATAGTCCACTAATTACATTATTATTATTATTGTTATTGTTATTGTTATTATTATTATTATTAGAAGAAGATGAAGAAGAAGAAGACACCTTGCATATTGCACTCTTTAAAGGCATCAGAGTGGTTCATTCATTTTCTAGTCAACGTCAATATTTTTAGAAAATTATCAAATGTCAATATTCATTATATATAGTCTCAATTACAGTACAAAATAACATTGGAACGATATTGAAAATAAACTTAACCTAGGACTTTAGATGACTAAAAAGTTATTTAGTTGAACAAAAAACAAGTTTCAATCCTAATTTAAATAACTACATAAAATATTTAAACTTCAGCATTATCTTCAATGTGTGGCAAGAAACCTTCTCACCCACCCAAGTCTTCGAGAAGGCACAAGACTAAAAAATACCAGCATTTGTGCAGGATGATCATGAATTTTGTTTAAAGCAGTATCCCTTTCTTTATCTATCAGTCCCTCTATCTCACCCAATGCACCATCTAACTCTTCAACTCTTTATAGAATAATCATTTCGGTCCCAATACTCTTATACAATTCTTTTCCCACCTCTTTTATGTTATCATCCATCAACCTGGCAATAGCAATAATTGAATCTGCATGGCTTGGTCATCTCGTATCATTATTCTTTTGTCTCCTCTTTTTTGAAATATTTTCAGCTTATCTTTCAACAGTTGATGTTAGAGATTGGGTAAAGGATTCATCCATGTTATGCGAAGCATGCTCAACTTCATATTCATCTTCACCAACTTCATTTATCCCACCTAGACCTTCTTGCCTTTCCATTTCTTCAAGAATATCTGCAATAGTTTGTGCGTCATTTCCAGTTGCACAATGTTCTCCATAGATCCCAGTCAACTTATTATACAAAGGAAATTCTTCCTTCAAAATTGAGCAGCATCTTTGTGACTCTAACAAGATGAAAAAAAACAACATTAATAATTTATATAAATGAAAAGAAAGTAGTTAAAGAAAATACTTAAAATGAGTTAAAAGTTTAATACTTACACTTGAGTAAGACTCTCATACATGAGCTTCAGTAGTGACAATCTTCCTTTTGCTATCCCATCCAAATGCACTAGTATCTTTCCTTTCCATATCATTTACAATGCTCCACTCTTTCTTTAAAGTCTTAATCTTAGACTCTATGTGAGGTCTGGCTTTTAAGTTTGAATTAGGGAGTTTTGTTGCTACCAATCTTTCTAATTCATTTAGATAGCCAACTTTAAATCCAGTATTAGCATCGTATGTTCCCCCATTATACAAATCAACCATGCAGGAAACTAGCACAACATCCTCTTTATAGCTCCACTTTCTTTTGGTTTCTTTTGAACTTTGAAAATGATTAGTTGGCGGGGAATTCCTTGACATACTTATCTAGCAAATTAAAGCAATATTGACAAATAAAAAAATAATCATCATAATGAAAGAAAAATAAAAATATTCATAAATTTTTTCATATTTTTAATATTAAGCATCAATAGCTTATGAGAACAACATAGTCAATCAAGCTAAGTTAAAGAATCCTGGCATGTTACTACTTGGGTCATAAACACATAACATAGTAAACAACAAATAAACGGAAAACATCGCAAACAACCAATATACAAGTATAATAAGCTTTTAGGAAATAGGAGTGGTGGTGAAGGTGTAGGTGATGGTATCCACATTAGATGCAGCGAAGAATTTCTTCAATTTCTTTGCTTGGTACCGCTGCTGCCTTTGAATATCCGATATTGTTGTTTCAATTGTTGCTAACCTATTGCTATTTTCTGCAGTAGCATCTTCCCAGCGTTTGAGCATCTCTAGAACTATAACAGCATCAGCACCAGGGAGTGCAGATTCTGCTTCTTCTTGTTGTGAGTCGCTGCTTCCTTCTTCTTCTTAGCTAGAGGTTGACTCCCGTGCTCCTCTATATTTAACGGCTACTCTCTTATGATAAGGCCGTAAATTGCATCCCATAAAGCTCATCAGGCCACAGACATGCAAATATCTTTGGTCGAAAATTCTGTCGGAATACACTTCAGCGTCGTGAGGTCGAGACCCACTGATTAAGCTAATGCAGTCAATATATATCCCAATCCCAATTTGGTGCTTGATGGTAGTGCCATCTGCGCGAATCCCTTTAACAAATGAAAGGAGGTGTAGTAAGGTATGTTGTTATAAGCACACCACAAGGCATATAACTGTTGGCTCGAAACCTTATTACTCTCCACCCTGCTGAACACTGATACTACCATGAATTTGTGCAGAAGAACCAACGAAACCTCCCGAATGAGCAAATTTGGGGCGTTATGAACATAATAGGTTGATGAGCCCTGCGTAATTGTTCGCCAAAAATCCCCCGAGCAAAATTCGCCGGCTGGTTTAATCGAACCCTATTGTGGCAACCAAAGTAACTGCTCTAACATCGCGGAATCCATCTCCTACTCTTGTCCGCACAACCTAAACCTCAGTTTTGTACATTTATCCTCTTCCACAATCAATGTGGTGTAACATTCATGTACCAGCTTCTCATAGACCTCCCAATCTCCCATTATTAAACGTTGCCATCCCAATCGCTCAGCCATAGCTAAAAGATTATCCTTGAGATCAAATTGTGTCACCATCTCCCAATCAAAGTACCTTGGTACAATGATTCTTTTCATTTTCACCTTTAGGTACTTCTTTCTTTCCTCATGCGAGAAAATTGGGAAAGGGGAAGAATATTGAGCCGAAATATCCAGCATCAACTATCAAACGGCTTTACCCTTCCCTTTAGACTTGGTGGCTAGCATCTTCCTCCTTGACATTCTCTTTAATGGGTGATTTGTTTGAAGGGTTTTTGAAGGGGTGGTTCTCTCTCTTCTTTTTGATTCTCAAACACGAAATTTTTAGAGGCTAGAGTTTTCAGATATAAATATCGCACCTAAAAATGATGTTTAAATAGCTAAAGGAAACAGAAGAGAAAGTAAAGACTTATAAATTTCGTTAGGAAATCGAGAAAAAATTGAATTTCAAACGTTACCTAACGTGGCGCGATCGCACCATACAGCTCGCGATCGCACCCAAGAATGGACTTGATAAATAGTTCCTTTGCCGCTTTCACAACTTATTGACTCGCTATCGCACTCGAAGCTGGCAGCCACAAATAGGTCCTCTATCGTGATCGCACCTTACTGACTTGCGATCGCACTTTACTGATTTGTGATCGTACCAGTGACTTCACCTGCAAAATAATACTATCGCAAACAACTTTTTATTTAAATCTACACACACGTGCTAATTTTAAGGTCTTTTAGCATGACCGAAACCTTTCTTTCAAGAGTTAAATTGAAAAGCCATTACCTTCTTAGGTATATGGATAAGACCTCCAAGATAAAGCTTACATCTTTGCCCGTTCACCTTAAACTTCTCACCGCGTGCATTGATAAGTTCCAAAGCTCCATTCCCGTAAACAGTGGTGACTTTGAACGACCCACTCCATTTTGAACGTAGCTTGCCTGGAAATAACTTTAACCGAGAGTTATATAACAAGACAAAATCACCTTCCTTGAAGTTCTTATCTTTAATGTGCTTGTCGTGCCATCTCTTGGTTCGCTATTTGAATAACTTGGCATTCTCATAAGCTGTGAAACGTAATTCCTCCAACTTTTGCAACTGTAGCAATCTCTTAGTCCCCGCCACTTTGCTATCCATATTAAGAGTTTTGATAGCCCAGTACGCTTTGTGTTCAAGTTCCACAGGCAAATGGCATACCTTACCATAAACAAGTCTATATGGAGTTGTTCCAATAGGTGTCTTAAAAACTGTCCGATATGCCCACAAAGCATTGTCAAGCTTCACAGCCCAATCTTTCCTTACTCTGTTCGCCGTTTTCTCCAAAATCCTTTTGAGCTCCCTATTGAGAACTTGCACCTGCCCACTTATTTGCGGATGATAGGGTGTTGCCACCCTATGTTGCACATCATATCATTTAAGAAGAATTTCAAGCCTTGAGTTACAGAAATGAAAACCACCATCGCTGATTAAAACACGTGGAACTCCAAATCGCACGAACAGCCCTTTCAAGAACTTTGTTACCACCCTTTCATCATTACTTGAGCTAGCACTGGCTTCCGCCTATTATAAGACATAGTCTATTCCCACCACTATGTATTTGTTTCCATAAGATGCAGGAAATGGTCCCATGAAATCGATGCCTCATACATCGAATATCTCAACCTCTAATAGACTTGATTGTGGCATCTCGCCTCTTTTGGAAATGTTGCCCGTTGGCTGACATCTATCACATCTTCGTACAAACTCCCTCGCATCTTGGTTCAAAGTTGGCTAATAAAATCTACATTCCAAGATCCTACTCGAAGTTCTATTGACCCCACAATGTCCTGCATAAAGTGAATCATGGCAATGAGTTAGCACAAAAAGCATATCACTTTTCGAAACACATCTCCGAATTAATCCATCAGCATATATTCGGAATAAATACGGTTCTTCCCAATGGTAATGCTTAATTTCTGTAAAGAATTTCTTCCATTGTTGATAAGACAGGTCGAAAGGGACGATACTGCTCACAACATAATTTACTATGTATACATACCATGGGGTTTCCAACTGCTGAATAAGGAAAAGCTGCTCATCAGAAAATCCTTCTCGAATTGGCTGATTGTTCGTCTTATTCTCTTGTTCGATTCGGGATAAGTGATCCGCCACCACATTTTCAGCTCCCTTTTTATCCTTAATTTCAATGTCGAATTCCTGTAGTAGCAACACCCAACGAATTAATCTTGGCTTTGTATCTTTCTTATTAAACAAATACCTCAATACTGCATGATCTAAAAAGATTATTGTTTTTGCTCCAAGGAGGTATGATCTAAATTTCTCACAGGCAAAAACCACCGCCAAAAGCTCCTTCTCGGTTGTTGTGTAATTCAATTGAGCTCCCGATAAAGTTTTGCTTGCATAATAGACTGCATGCAGTTTCCTATCCTTTTGCTGCCCTAGTACATAACCTATTGCATGATCACTTGCATCACACATCACCTCGAATGATAATGACCAATCGGGCGCCGCTAACACTGGTGCTGTAGTAAGAGCCGCCTTAAGTGTTTCAAAAGCTTGCACACACTCAACATTAAAATCAAATGGCACATCTTTCACAAGAAAATTAGTTAGAGGTCGAGTAATTATGGAAAAATCTTGAATAAATCTTCTGTAAAACCCGACAAGTCCCAAGAATGAACGAACGACTTTTACATTCGTAGGAGGTGGTAACTTTGCTATCACTTCGATCTTAGCCCTGTCGATTTCAATTCCTTTGTTGGAAATTTTATGCCTAAGTACTATGCCCTCATCTACCATAAAATGGAATTTCTACCAGTTGAGAACTAAATTTGACTCCTCACTTCGTGCAAGCACTTTTCGTAAATTTTGCAAACATGCATCAAACGAATCACTGAAAACTGAAAAGTCATCCATAAATATTTCCATGAAATCCTCTGCTAAATCAGCAAAAATGGCCGTCATGCATCGCTGAAACTTTGCTGGAGAGTTACACAAACCAAAAGGCATTCTTCTGTACGCAAACGTTCTATAAGGGCATGTGAATGCGGTCTTCTCTTGATCTTGTGGATAGATAAAATGTAGCGCCCCCTTACCATAGGGTACACACCGGGACACCCGCAGGTCATTCCGGTACATATCCTACGACAAAGGTGAGCTACGTTCGATCACTACGTTCACTTCACATGGCATCATAATAAAACATCAATATAAAAATCACAATGTTTTTGAAACCAAATTTTTCCTCGTTCCATTTCACCAAAATCAGAAGTTTATACACTTGTCATCCTTTACTGTTTGTACATCAGTCCAAAAACCTAGTACAAAAATGCTACATGAAAGAGGGAAAACATTAGATCTATCTAGGCCATCCCAAAAGTCCCAGCTGACCGACCTGTGAGCCATGACTTTTCTCGCCAACACAATCTACACGGCTGGAAAAGTTCATCTGTAGCTAGGAGTCTACTCTCGGTCCTGAGAAGATAACGTTGCAATTTTGGTGAGTTTTGCGAACTCAGTGAGGTAACCATCATCGATGGTTCACTCAATGCAAGCAACACAACAATTCATAATACACATATGTCACAATTTTACATTAATCATAGGTAACACATTTTTCACATAAGCATGAGGTATTTTGCCTTTCACTCAATCAAGCATATTTAAGCAAATGCATATGAAATGCTCATGTGACACTTTTTTAATTATTACGGTGTTGTGACCGAGCGCCTGAACTATCCCATATAGGGCTCATTTAAACATTGAGCCTGAGGCTCTAAATCACTGTTGAGCTCGAGGCTCAAATACACTTGTTGAGCTTTAAGCTCTAATCGGTGGCTGCTCCGGTCATAACTGTCATTAGCTGATTATGCATTCATGAATGAAATTCATATGCTACAATCAAACAACATATATCTCAATCCATCACATATATCACAATTAATCACATCATAGGCACGTAGGTCTCAAATTCACATACAAATAGCACTTCGATAACACAACTTTCCAGTACACAGTCATCGGACCTTCTGTCCGGAATCCACAATCACAAAGAAATCATAAACCCACCATTATCCACCACA
>JAOQMQ010125988.1:0-12101 GCA_027563845.1 Erythroxylum subrotundum | reverse complement strand
TTAGGTTAGAAGTAGCTTTAAGGAATTAGGCAGGAAGGAAATTTTATAAAAGAAGTAATTTATCTGATGGATAAGAACTGTTGGTTAAGGGTATGGCTATCAAGAAGGGAGATCTTCTCAGTTTAAGGCTTGCTACTTTTTACTCTTTAGCAGGTAAATTATGAGAAGTTCAAGTGTTGCTTAGACTTGATCAATATCTCAAAGTATCTTTTTAATAGATAAATTATGAGAAGTTTAAATGGTGCTTAGAGTTGATCAATATCTCAAATTATTAGACAAGCTACAATTCAAACTATATATAAATTATATTTGTTTAGGTAGAGATTATTGTGTATGGCTCATATATATGAGTGCAATCTTGGAGTATTTTAGGAATAAAATGCGATTTCTTTTAAATTCTTTAAGTAAACATAGCTTACCACACAGTCAAGGGCATGATTTTATCTAGAAAATTAATGGAAAGACAAAAACTAGAATCTGAATGTATTGGAATGACCTAGAATTTGTTAAAGAAGGACATGGCTTAGGAAGTTGGCATGTCCGAGCCCGTGTCTACATATGGATATATATAGCGAGTTACATAGTTAGGGACTTCGACATGTGAAAATCCATGTTCGTGTGTAAATAGAAATAGTAAGTTTCATAATTTGGGGTATAAATGTGTCTTAGATCGTGTTTCTGACAAACTAACTTATTTACAAACAAATAATTTTTTTTGGGGGACTTCAAACTCTAAAAGAATTTAGGATTTATTAAAGTAATGTTTGAATTATTTTAGATTTGGTAGGTAACAAATTATACAAATTGTTCTAACTAGAATGTACATATATGTATACTTGTATAAACTTAGTCTATATATGAAAAAAATGTAGCCATTACCATTCATTGAATAGTAAATCAATTGCTTTTTACTTCTAAAGACGTAGACACACCAAATTGGTTGAATCTTATTAAAATGTTATTGTGCTTTTTTTGTTATTTTATATTCTTGCTACATATTTTTTCTCAAAATTTATGAATAAAACTATTTATTATGATTTGGTATGCATGATTTAATATAACCATTTACTGCAATCACGAGTTTGTGCAAAAATATTATCAAAAATTAAAATATGGTGTATTAGAATGTTCTTTAGATGGTCTAATTGAATAAGTAGTCTTAAGTATCCTTGATAACTAGCAAGCTAACTTGAATTCCAACGATTGTAATAATCCCTTTTGACATAAGATATTAAGCCTGTGTTTCAAAAGTGTATATGATGTGTTGAAAATCTTTGTTCTAATGTGTTAAATGTAAGGTTCATGATATTATTTAGGAAAATTTTTTGTGATTATTAGTAATTATTATTGTTATAAATAATAAAAACATCATCATCATCATCATTATCATCATTATCATCATCATCATCATCATCTAATAGAAAAAGAAGAATTGGTCTAGGAAAATTTAATAGGTTAGAGGCTGGTAATCACTTCAATCATATTTGGTAGACAGAGATGGATTGAAATATTGATGGGATTCTTTATCTATTCCAATGATTTGACATTCTTTCCATTGAATGTGTTTAGTTGTAGCTGAGAACTATTGGATTATTTTTATCAACAGTTTTGGTTATCATGATTTTGCTTATTAGTACTTTCATTCCATACGATATTGATTGGTTTTGGTTTTGTCGGTTCATGTTATTAATGTGTTTCTAGTTGTTGGTTTGTTTTAGATAGAGTGTGCTGAAGTATTCCTCTTGAACTTTTAACGTGAGGGAGTATCCTTCTGTTAATTAGTTATGGATGGTTCACCTCACCGTTTAATATTTTGGTACCGTGGCGAAGTAGGAGCCTGCAGTAGCGATGTGGCAGTTCAAATTGGGTTATTTCATTTCCATCTCACACTTATTCTTTTAACATGAGACTGGAGCCATTTCATTTTGTAACCTTTTAGTGTGAATCAAGTTGCATGTTTTGTTTTGCTTTTTTTCTTTTTCTAAATGCAACTGTAATCCCTTGAAGAGTTTACTATGTGTTTACATAATGTTGCATGCATGTTTTTGCACAATTATGAATGAAAGTGAAGCAATGGAAAATGAGATGAACAACCAAAAATTGAGAGGACGTAGACTATGCACAATAGAATAAGTGGTTTCATATAAATATGCCATAACTAGATGCTACTCAGGCTTTGTCTAGCTATTACTTCCATAGAAGTCTCACAGTTTGGACGGATTCATAAATGGAGTAGGAGACGTAAACGAAGCAAGCTCTAGGTCGTTTTCAAACCTGACCATAGTTTCCTTATTCAGGTGAACGTATGCCACGATACCTCCTTCTTTGGAGTCGAAGAAGAAAACTTGATTTTCTATATACCAGTGGGTTGTGCCTGCAAACACAGGCTTTCCCCATCCGAAGTCAGTTTCATACACTGGAAACCCGCAAAGACTACTGAAGCCTAGAGCAACCGTCTTTCCTCTACTGTGTGCCGTTTTTCTCTCATTCATCATTTTTCCATAGGTTTCACCCCCCTGAATTTTTTTCACATACTCTGCGTCCACATTTCTGATATTTTCTCTCATTTGACAAATAATACTAGAGTATGAGTCATTGGCCTTCATGTCAAGCACAGCCACCACTGGCTCGTCAAAAACATTCCCCATATGTTGATGAAACAGAGGAGGGTTCATCCTTGAACGCAAGTTCAATGCGTGTTTAACAACGTAGATTGTACCCTCACTATGTTCTCGATGAACGTTAGCTATGAACCTAACAAATATAAAAGCTGTCAAGATCTCAATTCGCGTGGGCTGCTGAGTCATGCAAGCATTGCAGGTGTATCCATGCTTAAGTGCTGCTATGCTAGATGGGCTAAACACAAATCGTCTCGACACTGAATGATTCTCATTCTTCACGACGAGCTCATATTCGGACGTATTAACGGGAGTAAAGTAGTTGGCTGCGTCAAAACGAGGCACGTTTATAATTCTATTGCCTCGAGCAATGGCTGCCCAAGTGTCAAAGAAGGCAACTACTGATGATGCATCCACAAATTTATGGGATATACAAGTCCCAATTACCATCCCACCACACTTAAAGTAAGTAACTTGGACAGAAGCAGCAAAGTCATTGTAATCAAATACATCACACGGAAGCAACTTATTGAGATGATTGCAATATGGATTTTCTAGGATTTCCAGGATAGTGCCTTTGGCCTTTGCTTCCACGAAAGAAACTCCCTCATCACTGCAGTCTACGTGGGAGTTTCCTTTCAAACGTCCAGCAAAAGGGTAAAACAAGGATAAGGTCTCGGACAATGATTTCTGAAGCTTTTGGTGTTTCTCTGTGTTGTTGGTGCCCGATGTTCTACGATAGAAAAGTAGCAGTGGTTGGAAATGTCGAAACATCATTTGATCAAGAGAGGAGAATAAGCAACGGCGAAGCCGGTTAGGTGTTGGAGAAGATGGCTTAACCATGGTTTGGGAGACTTTCTCTACTTGAATCTTCATTTTTCCTCTCAGAAAATTTAGAGCAGCAAGAAGGATAAACCCAAATTCTTGTTGAGGATGTTGCTGTGTGTCGATGACTTGCTCCTAAAGCCTCTAATATATAGAAGAATTAGTTCAGGTTGGGTCTAATTAACTCAATCTGTCTTTCTTTTTTATACAAACCAAATGAATAATGCTAGAATATTAATATTTCAAACTAATATTAACCTAATGATAGAGTATAAGTTATTCTTCCCAACTATGGTCATGGTCAGTGGTCTATAATATTAAGAATAGACACCTCAATTAATTACATTTTTATTATTATGTTAAGATTTATAAGGAGTAACAAAATTTTTTTGTCTTTTTACTTTTTATTTTTAAATTAGTATTTCCTCATTTTTTGACTAATTGAATTATATAATTTTTTAATTTTATCAATTGAATCCTTTTTTTGTTAATTTCATTAACGTAGTAGTCTATGTAGACTGTCAATTCCTGTGTTGAAGGCCACATTTCTCTTACTTTCATGACCTTTTTTCTCTCTGCATTCTCCTTTTTCTTCTTAATTCTCGGTAATATGTAGAGTGAGATCTCAAAATTTAAGTAATATTATCCCATTTTATTTCTTGAAGTCATTGTAGTATTTTGGGTGTTTAGATCTTATAAGGTATAAAACTTTGAGATTTTTTTTGTAAGATAGAGTTATTTAGTGTGAATATTCTCAATGTTGAGAGGTTTGATAATGAATGAGAGCCATATGATTAAGGAAATAGATAAGAATGTCATTGATTTGAGTTTTTGTCACCTTATTGGTCAACTAAATTATGGGATTAGTCTACCAATCTATGTAAAAAAATTGATTTAGTTTTATAATGAGAGTTTATAGAAACACTGGTTGGTATAATATAAGTTAACTAGTATTTTTTATGCGCAATATTAATTAGATAGTATCTCATGCTATTTACCAATATACTTAAAACTACTTATAAATAATATTTTTTAATGATAATAGTCATTGTTTTTATATGAAATAAGAGTTAAAAAGTGAGAGAATAAAGACAAAAAAGATGTGAGAAAATATTATAAGGGAAAGAAAAGTGAATTTATTTGATTCGAATAACATTCACAAAATTAGGTATTGTTTGAACAATTTCGGATATAAAAGAAGAGATACAAAATGAGCATCATGTGTGTAAGAGTACAATGACAAGAACTTAGCTACAAAAGAAACAAGTACAGCTCAACCATTACAGAGGTAACAAATACATCTCCATCTGCAGTATTACAACATTTTAAGTTTGGGCCTAAACTCCATCTTCTTCTCATTGCTGCATTAATTCATTCTCTCTGAAACTTGAATTTGTATAATTTTCCTTATTTAGCAACATATCTTGTGAGCTAACTCATATTTTTCCATTTAGAGCTATTGAACAACCTCTTGTTCCTTTCTCTCCAAATGGAATAGACTGAGTAAGTGATAACTAGATTGATGTCAAGATGATCTCCTCTCTTCCTTGTATAAAGCTTATCAGCCTATGCAAGTATATCAAGCCACTTATGGTGAGGACAATGCAACCCTATCATATGTAACACTTCCTTTCATAAAGCTTATCAACCCATGCAAGTATATCAAACCAGAAGTACACTTCCTTTTATAAAGCTTATCAACCCATGCAAGTATATCAAGCCACTTCTGGTAAGGACTGCGTAACCTTATCATATGTAACATCCCGCTTTAAATAGTTCTTGTATAATCACATTGAAAGAACATATGACTAATTAAATCACACTGCAAATTGTAGAGCATGCATAATTGATCTATAACTCCAATCAATCTATCCTTAGTCTTCAATTTATTTCTTGCAGCAAGTCAGGTAATAAATGATGCCTTAGTGATCTAAATAAAACAATATAAATTGAATTCTATCTAGACCAATTAGAGGCAAGCGTATTTCGTCGACAAGTATTATAAAACAGTAAGAATCAGATATCGTACCCAAGGGAATTCTAACACGCAAGACAATTAAATTAAACGATGAAAAATTACTCAAACGATCAAGAATTGATTGATTTGAAAATAAAATGAAATAAAGTAAGCAAATCAAAGAAACATGAAATATTCTAGGTATGAATTAAAAACGACTAGATTTAATCAAATGACATAAATCGATTAAGGTATCATATTTCAATTGGTTTTCACATTAAAACTTATAACGGTGTATTGATTTAGGAATTACTTCACTTAAGCAAGGCGAACCTAATGTTCATAGGAATTCCCTTCTCTTCTAAATCCGAATTACCTACTTGGTTCATAGATAATTTGGAATAAAAGGCATTCAAGACAAGAAGCCTAAAATTAAGTTCATTAATCATAGGTATCCTCACATAAGATCCTAAGGTTGGTCTACACTTTAGTCTCAAGTATGTCGCTTGATTAATTTTCCGACAAATTAAATCCCATTGGTTATGGCATTTAATTATCTAAGGCCTTAATCTAGGTGATTAAGCTAAATTAGGACTAGATATGCATTCAATCAAGCAAAAATCAATACCGCAAAAAATTATCCTAATCCAATATCAATCTCAACCTTAACAAAAAAAAACTTACACATATTCATCAATGTAACATAAATCATGGTCATAATATTTGCATTGATTAAATCCACACAATTAAAATAAATAAGGAATAAAAATAAATTAAAAAAAGTAAAAGCTGGGATCGTTATTATCTTGCCACCAGCTGCCTTCAACGTGGGAGTGGAGAGTATGTTTTCAGTCCATGCACTACCACGCACGCTAAAACCACCACGCAACTAGACCACCACTTCAGCATTTTTCTCTCTAATGCAGCTGCTTCAAAGTTGCTTTCCTCTAGCTCTTCCACGTTGCTTTTCTCCATCTGCTTTTTCACGTTCTCTCCACTAGCTACAATGTTATTCTCCTAGCTTCCACCAGCTTCAACGTATCATCTCTCCAGCTGCTTCTACGTTGCTTTTCTCTAACTACTTTGTCATTTCCCTCTTGCCATAGTTGCTAACGTATGAGTGGAGAGTCTCTTCCGTGGTTGTGTCATTTGAGTGATGGAGTATTTTGTTTTCACTGCACTAGTTTCTCACGTACAACACATGCTTCAACGTTTTGCTTCAACTTTCACGTACTGTCTTCATGCATTCCCTATGTTGCCAGCTGCTCTTCAACACTCACGCCAGTTGCCTTGTTTCTTTTTTGATGTGACAATTTATGTTCCTTGCTCTTGGTCCACCACTTGCTGTGCACGCACACACCACACACACACTCACACTGTTCCTTTTCTCTACTACCGCTAGCTATTTTCTTTGTCTCTATGTATTGATTATCTATTAGCTCACTTATTCATGCCTAACTTCAGCCTAAGCACGTTTTTCTCCAACTCTCTCTGTTGCAAGCTATATTCCTTTGTCTCTTATGTATTAAAAGTTCATCATCTCATGCTCTCCTTTATCTGCCGCCACTCTTCTCTCCTTTTGTTTTTATGTCTTGAATAATTCCCTAAGTCTTCTAAGCTTTTTAAAAGCTTCTCTCCTCCACCGCCAGCTAGTTTTATGCCTTTTTATTTTTTATTTTTGCTAAGCCAAACTTAAACGCTGTCATGTTTTGTTAGGTGTAAAGAGCTCCCAATTTTTGACCTTTTTCTCTCATTGTCCAAATCCAATATGTGCCTAAAATTAAAAACAAATAACTCTTAATTAATGTAATTTAAAGATTAAATGGACAAGAGTTTAGCAAATTATGTATCTAAAATTAATATAAAATGCCCATTAACAACACCCCACACTTGAATTGTTGTTTATCTTCAAGCAACTTACTTAGATCACAACCAACATATTCTATCATTTCATTGTCAACGAAAATCAAGTGCTTGTAATCACTTAAACTTTGGCAAACTCAATTATCAAGCTACTACATATATCATAATCTTTTCATCAATGCACATAAACAAAATCAAAGGTAGATATCTTTGATCAAAAAGCAAGCATAAAATTAAAATGGACCTTCCTCATGATATTCACTCATGTCACTCAAGTGTATAAGGGTTGTGTTTCGCTCAAAGCTTCCTCTAAGAGATTACACTACCATAGGCTTACAAATTCATCTATTTTTCACGGCATAGAGTACATGCCATCGTGCATCAAAAGGGCTTTTACTAAGGTTGTAATGGGGTTTAGGTTAAGGTGAGGTAAAAAGGACAAAGGCTACTCACAAGTATTCATAAAGTACTAAATAGCGTGGGACAATCAAAAGAAATCCTGAGATGTGCAAATAGAAACACGGGACTACAACTACTAATCACTATCAAATGCTACTATTTGATCTTTTTTTTTATAACACTAAACATAAAAGAAGATAGTAGTAGCACAAATCAACAACAACTGAGTAGTTGTACCTCTAAATCATCTTAGAATAGCATGCAAAAAAAAAGTCCCTAAGTCAAGGACATAAAATACTTAGTACTTCATTCAACTTATGAAAGGGTCAGGCTAAAAGATTTCAGGTTTCAATGTAATGTGATTAATACGAAAACAAACAAGGTCAAAGGCTTAAAGGGGGTAATGAGGGAAAAATGACTTGGTGGGTCATTTAAGCTAAAGGTTAAAAACAAAAAAGGCCTTTATCATGTCCATAACGTATGTAACTAGCAGTATCAAACAGGTTCAAATCAAGTTCTGAAGGTAATCCACATATGGAAGCATCACATACAACAAAGAAAACAAATGACTATGAGATGCAATCATATAGCTCAAGACCTCACATGTGTTAAAATGAAAATCCATAAAAAATTCATACATTGCCTCATACTTAGCATCAGTTATTGACTAAGTTTATGCAATTAACTACTTCAATCAATCCACATAGTTCACTATCCTCTCAAGCTGCCTAATCCAAGTTCACACATACAACTCGATTCTCCTTCCAACTACTTTGACAGAATCGTATGGTCAAATTCGTAAAAAATGGGACCCAAGTTAGCTACCAAAAGAGTCGCAACCATTCAAGTGTGTATCTCTCAACATCAACATCAATATCATAAACATCAGCATGCATATAATCTCAATCTCCCCCACACTTAATATGAACATTGTTCCTAATGTTCCAGTAGCTAATAATCAAACACAAAGTTTCTAATGACACCAAAATCATTCAATTTGGTTTAGTAATCTGAAAGTGTTGCCCTAAACATTTTCAGACTGTTCTTATACTGAAACAGTAAACTATACTTAACGTCCACCCATAAATTAAAAGTCTTAAAGACTGAATTAAAATTTGATTCCTTCAGCTAATTTATAGCTCTATGTCTTTAGTTTATTTACAAGTAAGAATCACCTCATTTGGAGCTTTACAGATCAAGTTATCATCAAAATACCAAAGTATGTTCAGTAATATGCCCAATTCATACTGTTCCAACCAATACCCTTACTTTCTTTTCATCAATCTTTTTCATATCAAGACCTAAGGCTATCAATTTTTATGGAGAGATACAAAAATACGTTAGGAATCTATTGGTTTAAAAATCACTTAATTTGGAGGTCAGATGATAAAGTTATGGCAAAAGATTCAAACATGATTATGTCCTTAATCATATTATACCTATCTTAGGACAATTGGCATAACTTTCACTAGAGATATCGGATTGTGGTCGTTTGTTGGCGGTTTCAAATAGGACTTCGATATCTACAGCTTTTTTGAAGACTTCAAAGAGAGATTTTGCCATCTAGAGGGACAAAATCTTGAATTTCAAAAAGTGTAGATGGATCAAACGAAGTGATTCAATCTAAGATGAATCAGACGAAGGAATTCAGTCTAAGATGAATCAGATGAAGGGACTCAGTCTAAGAAGAATCAGATAAAGGGAATCAGTATAAGATGAATCAGACGAAGGGATTCAGTTTAAGATGAATCAAACAAAGTGTAACATCTCGTGTTCGGGGCTAGACCCCATACTTATGAACTGAGCATATTGTGATAAATTAGAAATGCACATGATGTTTTATTTAAATATGACATGCACATTTTTGTACACTCATATGGTTGAACATGCATTCATTGACATTTTTCGGGTATAATTGAGTTATTGAATGTGATTAAAATATGATTTGGAAATTTTGGTATTATTTAAGGTATTTTGGAATTTTTGGTGAATTTTAGAAAAATATTGATTTATGGGCCAATTATATAGTGACACCTGGCAATAATATATATGTGTGACAAATGGATCATTTGTCTTGTGACAAATGGTTTGTATCTGTGGTGATAAGTGGCTGATTGGGTTGAGTGACACGTGATAATACATGTAAATAGGCACGAAGTTGGTTCTGACTAAGGAAAGAATTATATGCAATGTATTACTGTAGCTTCTGTTTGTCATAAAAAAAAAAGAACACCCAGCACCGAAATGCTCTTCTGTGTTCATCATTTACAAATATTGAATCATTATGTGTGATTGAGTTATCCTTACTGCTGGGAATAGCTTAATCAAGTAAGTAACTGATGTTGTTTATAGTGTAAATATATATATACATGCATGTGAAGTTTACACAGTGTAGTCTCGGTGAATGCATAGATTGGATGATTTAGATGAGGAACTAAATTTGTTAACTGTATTTGGAATGAAATCTGAGTTTACTGAGTATTGTAAAGTTGTGAGTTGCTGAAAAGATAAAAACACAGTAGAGAGAGAAAGGATGAACAGAGTAGTGAGAGAAAGCTTATGTGAAGTTTCGATTTTGATTAATTACCATATAAGTTCGCATTTGATACGTTTAGAGATTGTATCGGAGATTAGAAATGCAGAATAGTTGAATTAGGAATGAATAATTCTGGAAATAAAAGGAAAATGGAAGGAGAAGAAGAAAAGAAATTCGGTGAAGAAGATTAAAGAAAAGCACGGTCGTGTTTTTCACGGTGGTGATCTTTTTCAAAAAAATAGCAAAGTCGCGATCGTGCTTTTGCAAGACCGCGATTTCGAGGATTTGGTAAAAGTCGCGATCGTGCTTTTGCACAACTACGACTTTGAGTTTGCACGATCGCGACTTTCAATTGATTTTTCTGAAACTTTTATTTCTGAACATCCTTTAATCTTTTTGTTATAACTTCTTCACCCGATGTCCAAATGATTTGATTCTTGAACCAATATCTTCATAAGACATTGATCTACATCTCCATAAAAAATCATAGTTTTCTAAAATGAATTGGTTAATGAATTTGAGATGGAAATATGACTATGCTGAAGTATGAAAATATGGATGATTTTTATTTAACATACTTTGGTAATTGGACTATATCTTGGTCTGTGGACCTCAGAATGGGATTATTGTTAATTGTGATTAAACTAGATACATATGGCTAAAAATTTTCTTAAGAGGTCGAATTTTAATCTTGTCTTTAGAATTCCAGATGTTGAATTAAATTTGAAATAAGAGTTCTGTTATAGCCTAAGAACAGACTGATGTATTTGGAGTATAACTTTTAGTATATTGAACCAAATTGAATGATCTTGGTGTCATTAGATACCTAAGACACAAAGGAACAATTGTTTAAAAGGAAGTGTTAGTTAAATCCTTGATTATTTAGATCTTATTGATCATATACAGTTTACTAGAATGGATTGTTTTCAGAAAAGTTGAAATGGAGAATAAGTGATTGAATTGCGATACAATTGGAGTACAATTGATATGTACATCATTGTAATACAAAAATTTACCCGATAATTTGTCATTGAACATGCATGATACATGAAACTTTGATAAGTGTGTTTATTGTGTAAATAAGCGCTCTAATAACATGAAATTGTTTTTATTGCATATAGACGAGCGACTAGAGCAACTGCTTCTAGATATTGCCAGAACATCAAGGCAATAGGCTTAAAGGAGCAACTGTGAGTAACCTAAGATGGTCTCACTTTATTTGTTCTATTCTGTATGTTACTAAACTGTATTGATATGTTACTGAACTGCAATGACTGATTGTGTACTGAATTTCGGACAATATATGTCCGAGGCGGTTGATGCATGCGAACAATATTGGAAGTGCTACTTGTATGTGAATGAGATTGCCTATTTGAATATTCTGATTCTCAACTGAAAAGTTGAATGCTGGACTTAGGTCTGATGAGTATGAGATTCTGACTGTGCATCATATGTGACTGTTGCACAAGGCATATTCTGTATTTGATGTATTTCATAAAATGCATGCTCATATATAAACGTCGTGACCAGAATAGCCAGCATGAAAGTGCTTGCACGTAGAACTTTGCTCCGTGATTTCTGATTCTGCACGTAGAGCTATGCTCTGTGATTCTATTATGACTACGCCTAATGGGCCAGTATATGTATTCGTATGTGATAGGCATTCGGTCACAACATTAATAATGAATCTGGAGTCTCATGTGCATTAATATTTGTAAATATCTATTCTGATTCGCAATGATTACATGTTATGCCATATTAATGTGAGCATTTGGAATTCGTTGAATGATGTGCAAAGCTGTAATGAAATGATTGACTGTATGAACTGTGTGATTTTATGAGGATTGTATTTGTTACATGAGTGAACCATCAAGGATGGTTACTCAACTGAGTTCGCAAAACT
>JAOQMQ010125924.1:0-12111 GCA_027563845.1 Erythroxylum subrotundum | reverse complement strand
GGAAACTTGTATTCACCAAGGTGGACCAGCTCTGACCAGGCACTAGTGGTCACTCTTACCATGAAAGTTGTTAGTGTAAAGATGGTATTGCAGAAGGGTCGTGCTGACGGTCCTCAGATACCCCAAATGAAGATTGTTGAATGCTTGATTGGAGATGAGACGGGAATGATAATCTTTACTGCTAGAAATGATCAAGGTAATTTTGCCACTTTTTCTAGTTTGGGGCTTTAGTCTTATGTGTGAGCTTATATTTTACTTAATTGATCTTGTGCGTGCCTATTCTTCTGTTTGTTTAATTCATTTTTCCAATTTATTTGTCACGGGCTGTCGGTTGTGAGTTGTGGGTTGTGGGTTGTTAGGGGATGTTTGCTCTCCCTATTTCACTGGTATACTTTCCATTTATCATCATATAATGATTTCATTTATTGGACTTGAGCTGATTATGTTATTATACTTTGGTAGGATAAGTATGATGTACATCTATATAATAATAATGCTAATAAACTTGAATCTCAAATCACCAGGAATATATGAGATTTAAGTTAGTTGTTTGCTACATGATTTAGAAATCCCATCTATTAGTCATCAGAAGTTCTTTCTTTTTCTGGTATTTAAATGCTAGATCACTTGGTGGAATTATATGAATCTATTTTGAGCATATTTTCAATAAGCTCAGTCAGACTTGATGTTTTCCTCTCTGGAAAAGTACTAATTTGTATTTTTTGATGATATCTTAGGTATGAATCGATTGGGATTGCAAAAGAATGTCAAAGGAAAAGATTCTGAGCGTAAATTATGTAAAGTCCTTAAAACTCATTTACCAGTTATGTAAATTTGTTAGTTTGCCTGGGACAATCTTCTTGAGTTTGGTTCTTGTTTTTAAAAGTGTCCATAATGAGCTTCGATTCCCTTGCAACATCTTTTAGTGTTTCTATATGACTGATTTTGGTTTTTAGTTTCCTTTACTAGCATTGGCTGGGTAAACCTAGAGATGTATGCTTTGGCTACTGGTACATGGAGCTTGGAGGATGCCAACATGGAGAATTTCGGCAATTAGGCAATATGTAAAGTATATTCTTTATTTAGTGACAACATTATTGTAACATATAACTTTCATACTTGTGACAAAATCTATTAGACAATATAGTCACTGATGTAAATTTCTTTTACAACTAATGTAATTTCGTTGATGAATTGATAGTTTTATTTGTGATAATAATAAACACATTAGTGACTTTTTGTAAGAACAAATTTTCATTTTTGTGATGAAATGATGTTGACCTTTTTATTAAAATATTAGTGACCAAGAAGTAATGGACACTGATAAAAAAATCATTAATGACAAATAGTCACTATTTATAATTATTTTAGTGGCGATAATATTGTAACAATAAAATGAAGTACTGTTACGACTTCATTCGTCACTACTTTATATTATTTGTGCCAACAAACTTGTCATAAATATGTAAAGTTGTTGTGACTATATAGTGTTGTCACATATTATATAGCTTTTAGTGTTGACACTTTTGTCACAATATAATGAAGTATTGTTACAACTTTATTTGTCACTACTTTAAATTATTTGTGTCAACAAATTTGTCATAAATAAGTACAACTGTTGTGACCATATAGTGTTGTCACACATTTGATAGGTTTTAGTGTCGGCAATTTTGTCACAACAAAATGAAGTATTGTTACGACTTAATTCGTCACTACTTTATATTATTTGTGACGATAAACTTGTCATAAATATGTAAAGTTATTGTAACCATATAGTTTTATCATACATTTCACAAGTTTTAGTGTCAATATTTGTGTCACAAAAGTGTTGCATAATTGTGACCATTTTTAAAATTAGTCACTATTTCATTAGTGACGGAGGTATTTGTGATGGGGGTCGACGACTTCAAAGATTGGACACTATTAATAATAGTGACAAATATTACTACTTTTAATGACAAATTTTACTTTCACTAAAAATACAATTTCTTGTAGTGAGAGACAAGACTTAGGTGGTTTGGACATGTTAAGAGGAGACATCTAGACGCTCTAGTGAGAAGATGATACTTAAAAACTGTAAGGTAAAAAATAGAGGCCTAAGAAGAATTGGGGGGAGGTGATCAAGAATGATATGACAATTTTAGAACTTATCGAGGACATGACTATATTAGAAAATTTTGACGTACTAGAATTCAAATAAAGAATCCCTCGTAAAGAGATTCTTGTAATTCTTCTTATATTTATCTAAACTTGTAAAGAGGTAGCACTTACCTCTTAAGGATTTAACTTGATTTATTAGTTATTATTATAATTGTTGTTGTTGTTAGTATTATTATTATTAACTTTTGATGATGATTATTATTATTACTACTACCACCATCACCACCATCACCATCACCACCACCACCACAATAACAATAACAACAACAACTATTATTATTACTACTATTATTAGTAATAGTTCTAGTACTACTAACTACTACTGCTAGTATTATTATTATTATTAATCTTTTTCTTTGTCTTCTTCTTCTTATTATTATTTTTCTCTCTAACTCTATCTCTCTCTCGCTTCTTTCTTTTCATGTGGGTTATTTGGAAATACCGGCCAGTAACATAAAGTTCAAAATATCTAAAGGCTTAAATGCAAAAAAAAACTAAAACGTAGTAGCAGCACGCATATAAAAATAAACATATGCCCACACGGACGAGAAACATTCAGAAGCCCATCCCGTAGCCCCCGCCGACAATCTTTTTAGCTCATCCCTCCACTGTCGCCGCAACCCCCTCTTGTAGTCACCAGCAGCATCCAACAGAAATTGAACCCATTTGAAAACCATATATATGTTATACAAGATGATGAAACTGGATCCATACAAATTCAATCCATACAAAGTGGGAAGGACACCAAGTTGTAGAATTTTAGGCATATGGGGAAACTAGAACAATATTGATCATGAAGAAAGTAAAGTAGAGAAGGTGAAAGTGAAAGTGAAAGTTGGAGAAGAAATCTTTGAAAGGTATCAATAGAGTTATGGATTGTTGATGAGAGGAAAATAATGGAGAGAGAGAGATAGAGAGGAAGAGGAAGACAGAGACCCACCTTTGTCTATGAACATCAAAAGTAGAGGAGAAAAATAAAAAGAAAGATGCAGAGTTAGAGGGAAGAGTTCACAGCCAATAAAAAGCTTGAAAAGTAAAGATGTCTACAATGGATTCGAAAATAGTCAAAGTATCGCTTGTGGTTGGGGTTAAACCAACATAGGACCCCGAAGGGCATATAGGGAAAAAAATAGACAACAACTGTCTAAAACAACTCGTCTGGTCAAGACCATCGACTAACCAAAGTTGAATTGGAAGTACTGAGGTGTCTGGTAGACTATTGTGGAACAATTTGGGATCTTTTGTAAGCTATTGGTAAGGTCCAGGTATGATGGACGAGACAACAAAGCCCTCTCTAGCACTCCTGGCTTATGCGCACACAACTCTCATCTTTCCTTTTAGGAACCTTACTCTCTTCACAACTCTCTCTTCCCACTTTTTAACAATAGTCACAATAGTACTTTCACTCTTTCCCCGTTAAACTCTAATTTAGCAGCAGAATTGTTTAGTATATAGTCCCTGACTTTCAAAGATTTTTTGATACACAAGATCCTCTGAAGAGGCAAGTGTAGAGCATACTCATCCTACACCCAGTCTACTAGGAATATGAACCAAGACTCAAGGTTTTTAGGAGAGGAAGAAACTTAGAAAGAAACACACCAAAAAAACTTCATTAAACTAATAAGGCTTTCAAACGAAGCATACAAAGAAACAAAGCATCCAAAGAAAGCAAAACATATCTACAACTGAAGAGTAACCTTGCTTTTATAGGCGAAGCTAAGGTTAGAAATGTAAATCTACCTAGGAGACACACTCATTACATCTTTTAAAAAGAAAGCTACTTTAAAGTACAATTATTACACCTTTATATGGTCCAATAGAAGTAGAAAATTTGGTGTTTCTGGAAAGTGATTAATCTCCCTAAGAAATTCTCTTAAAGATTGAAGGACGTTGTCCTGATGTTGTGGCCATAAAGATGTATGATAAAATTGCACACGATGTTTTGTGTAAAGAACACCAGTATGTGTTTCTTTATATGGATGATGGAGGATGAAGAAGCAATGAGTAGATTGTCATCTAGCTGAAGCTTTCCATAGACAATGCTGTGATATTATCAAAGAACATTGTTGCTTCCATTGGTCTAACTGTTGAAACCATTCCAAAAATGTCCATAATAAATAACTTCCATTGTTAATGCCATTGAGATTCTGATAAAGCTGGAGATATTGTAATAGCACATGCATAAAGGGCAAAGAGTGCCAAAATATCCCATAATGTGTTTTTCGAAAGAGGATTATGAAGGAAAGTCACATTTAGGTATGGTGCTTTGAGATTGAACATTGTGGGACATCCAAAAGAGTTATGCTCACTAAGAAATTGATGCAAATAATAAAACAAACTCATACGTGCAAGTGAGGCAACTTCAGACACACTAGTAGGAGTACTAGTTATGGAAGGAAAGATTTCTTCGTGAAGTAAAGAGAGGTTGACTAGCCATACTACCTTGACAAAAATGTTTAGAAACGAAAGGAGTGGTGACTAAGCTCTGAAGAGAAAGAGGATACTTATATTGAGGAAAAGTATCTGAAATGTCTGGAGGCCATAGTGGATGCTGTCGAAGCAAGCTGGATAAAGATGAAATGTCAGCATTCCAGTGAGTGTTACTAGCATTAATTGATAATATGTGTTGTCCCGTATCAGGAATCTTTAATGGTGGAGGATCTTGACAAATCTGCTTTAGATGTTGGACAACCTTGGTTTGTTCTTTAGTCCAAGGTGGTGGATTCTTTTTCAGAAGCTTAGATAAGCTTAAAGTATGGGCTACCACGTGTCGTATGAAATCTCGAACATAATGAACAATTCCAAGGAATTTTTGTATCTGCTTGACAGTTAGATATTCATCAGGAAATTGTAACAGCTCTTTTACAATATGTGGACCAGGCTGGTAGAATCCGTCTTTGAAATACATACCCAGAAACTCGATTTCGGTAGTGCCAATGATGCTTTTCAAGGATGAAAGCATAATTCCATACTATTTAGTAATATCCAAGAATTTCTATAGTAAGGCTTGATGTTTCTTATAGGTCTTTAAGAATAGTAAGATATCAATAATGTAAATTAGTGCACTATAGAGGATAGGCTCATAAATCTTGGTCATTGTTTTCTGAAACAGTGATGGGCGACTTTACGCCCAAATGGCATAACGGTCCATTGGGAATGCATAATGTTGTTTTGTATCTCTCAGTTGGGTGAATAACCAGTTGCCAAAATCTTGCCTTAAGATCAAACTTGGAAAAGATAATAGCTTTTTTAAGAAATAATACCTGAGAACTGATCTTTGGTAGAGGAAACTTGTCATCTTGCAGGAAAACATTCAGAGATTTGTAGTTAATGACTAATCTCTTTTTTCCACATTTCTGCTCTGAACATTTATTGACATAGAATGCTTGACAAGCCTAATCTGACTTTGTGGGCTGAATAAGTCCTTGCTTCAAAAAGATTGCACAGTTATCTTATGCGAGCATTAGATCATCAGGGTTCATCCCTAGATGTGTGGCTTTCATAGAATTGATATCCTCGTTCTTCTTAAAAGGTAGACTTATGAAAAAGTCAGCATTTTTCCACAAAGGATATCGGTGAGAAAACTGTGCATGAGATTCAGGACAATATTCCAATAGTTTATCTCGAAGTGCAGTGTAACGTGTAGGAACTTGGGTAAGTTCAAACACATTTTTGATTTTATTGTATAGACTGAAAAATGAGCAATACCTGAGGCCTGTGGGTAGGATCTGCAAAGGTGAGACTTTATTATATGTATCCATACCAATTAGAATATCTGGGCCAGGTAGATTGCTTCCAATAACTTTAGTCCAAACTGTACACTGAGGAAAGAATCGAATTTTGATTCTTCTTTTAGTGATAACCCAATCTTAAAAGAGTTGTCATTAGCAGTAGTAAAGTATTCTTCATGTGAAGTCTATGCGTCAGAGGATAAGATATTGGCCTTCATGATCGTAAGACTGGATCCAGTATCCATAAACCCAATAGCTTTAATGGGCTTATCATATTAGTCCTATTGAAAGAGTTGGATTTGGACATAAGGTCTTTGAACTAGTGTACGATCTATTTTCATGCAAGTCTGTTGTAGCATATATAGAGAATCATCCTCTTGAGAATCAGAGAAAGTAGAGGATTCTTCATCTTTTGATGTTGATACAGAAATAGCAAACTTGATGTCCTCATCTTCTAGAGATTGCTCTTCAATCAATTCTTCAAAGTTGTTGGAGGAATGAATAGGCAAAATGAATTGCATCTGCTTTAACAACTTAACATCTTTCTTAGTTGTGTGAGGACATGTACGTGCAAAGTGTCCATGTTGTCCACAGAGGAAACATCGAGTAGGCTTCTGTCGATGAGAGGATTTCTTAAAGAACCGAACAAATCTTTTCTTTTTGCCGTCGTTCTTCCTTTCATAGTCTTTCTTCAAAGGTTTGTAACCTTCCTTCTTTCTATGGAGCTTTCTCCGAGGGTTGACTTGATGAAGATGAGCTTTCTTCTTGCTATGACAATCACAAGTTTTTTTATCTTTGCACTTAATCTGGAGATAAGGCTTCTTGCAAGCCTGTTTGAGAACTAGATCGCCTTTCATGATATTCTTGAACAAGGTATATTGGTCACATAACTTGTCAAGAGAAGCTAGAGCAAGCTGGTAAATTTCTCCAAGAGATATTGCTGATATATCATGATGTAGAGAAACTATGGTCCTTTGTAGTTCTAGATGCAGTTGATCTAGAAGGGATGAGATAAAAGTAAATCGTAAGTTAGCATCATTCCATCAATTCAAGAGATAGTACCTTTCCGTCATTGGTTGGTAATGCTTCTAGACTTAACTGCAAAGTATTCTTGACGGAACCACTTATCAATAAGCTGAAAGTCACCAATAAATTCTTTATGGATTACTCCAAGAAGTGCTCCTGCTGTAGTGACTTAGATGTACTGAATTCTTTGGTATTCATTTATACTTTGCCGCCATTCTCAAAAAGTACCAGTGAAACGAGATGTAAATTCAGACAAAGTATCTGGCAAGGGATGAATGGGTTTGGTCATTTAAAGATCAATCTATACACCAAATTCAAGTATTGATGTAAATTCAGACAAATTCTTTCTCTCCATTTCTTTGGTGCAGTTGGCTGAGCTGGTATTGCTTGTGGTGCTAGTTTAGGTCTGAAAGGTTCAGTACTTGTGGATTCTGCTTCACTAATTTTAGGTTCAACTTCAGTAGATTGAGGCATTGTCATAAGAACATTAGATAACTCTGATAGGTCAGTGAACTGTGCTGAAGAATCAGTAGATAGTTCAGAGATCTATTCAGATGATGACTCAGATGGTGTTGCAGAAACTTCAAATGCTGAAATAGAGGCTTCTGAACGAGCTTATGTATTATCTGATTGAGAAGTGAAATCTTCTGCAAGAGATTTAGAGGTAAGAGTTTTAAGGAAATCCGTCATTGGTGCTTTGTCCTTCCCATGAGATGAGGTAAAAGGTTGAACTTTCGGTGGAGATGTTGGAGGTGTATGAATCTGTAAAAGGTTTACTCCACTGATTGACTAGTTCAAATGGTGTATAAGAAGATGATGGCTCAAGAACCGTTGATTTCGCAGAAACTCTTTTCTCAGGAACTCTATCAGATTTTAGCTTTAACTTTGACCTTTTAGGTTTTTTTGGAGTTGTTTGAGGATGAATGTACTATCTAATCAAAGGATAATTAAAATTAAATACCTTAGAGTAGTTAGCTTCTTCTGGATACATAGGTGATGGGTATATTAGCTGAGTATTTGGGAACAATGAAGAAGATGAGCCATATACTGTATTTGACTGTGCAGAATGTATGTCAGCTTCCATTTATTGCACAACTCCTTGTATCTTTTGTATCTCATGAACTTTAGTTCGAAGTCAGGCCCTATATAATAGGTAGAGATGTAATATTTGAGTTCAGCATCAAGGCGCTAAATCTGAGCTTTGTACGACTGATACATCTGTTGAATCTACTTATAAACTGCATCGACTTTGTGATGAATAGCAATATTTTGTTGACTGATTCCATCCAGCTTAGAATCAATTCTTCTTAGTACTTTATTCTGTGCTACTACGTTTGATATTTACCCGTTGAGAATTTCATCAGAAGGACTAGATACGAGTGTACCTTGTGAAATGATTCATATGGCTCGGATATAAGGGTTATAGACAACCCTCGTTGATTCATCAGTACTCCTAGATAAAGAAGGAAAGTCTTCCTCGTATGCCTTTTCCATCATTCAGGGTATATGAGTAGGAGTCATAACAGGAACTGCTAGCTTTGTTTGACATTTAGATGACATCAGCATTTCTCGAAGAGATCTAGGTCTGGATCTTTCGATTTGTAGACATCTAACAGTATTGGGATCATCTAGATTTGGATCATCTTTATATGGATGATACTCTTGAGAAGGCATACAGTGAGGTTTTGGCTTTTTCTTCTTCCTTCTCCTTCTTGCATATCGTTCATCATCATCATTACCATCTGACTCAGGATTGAGATAGACTTCACAGTTGGGTTCGCACATAGATGGGTCGATATTCCATAAAAAATGTCCACAATAATGACTGACATAGACTGGATCTTCGTTGGATTTGATGTAATGAATAGGGGGACCAAATTTACCTCCTGTATGAGAAAATACGGGATGGATCATAAGGATTGCCCCAGATGTTGAAGGTCTAGATGGATCTTTATTGGGCTGAGCATAGATGAACTTAACAGTTCCATCTCTTAGTGTCTTCAGAATCAGAGTAGTTGTCGCATGAAAAGAGTGTCGATGAGGGGCGTGGAGTTGGTGATCCATTTAGTAGGCATCAATGTTTTAAGCTCCTATATTGGTAGTTGCTTCAGGATCTGGATGGTAGTAGTCTGATCATTGGAACGATCAACGACCATGTAAAGGGCATCCGAAGTGGAATTCTGGGAGTTAAGGTCTAAAGCATAATTCTGTAGATGATAGATCATCTAGTGATGTAAAGTAACCATGATGGTTGTAGGATCTTGATCTGAACTTGTAGTCATTTAGATAAAGTGGGATCATCCAATCTGATGTTGAAATCAGGTGCTATGGTCAAGATGACATTTCCGTTGTTGATCGTTGTCAGCAGAGTACCAATAAGAGCATTTTCGTATATTATGTAGGCAGTGTCTAGAAGAGATATCTTGACTGTAGCAGGCATGCCCTTTCTTACATGAAGTGTAAGAACAAGGCGTATAGCTCCAATATGAAGATTTGTATGATTTTGCTTCCTCCATAAAGAAATGAGTTCTTTAGGGATTTCAAGCTTCACGTATTGTTCTGCAGTGGTAGATCTGAGACCACACTACTCCAATCTGGAACTCTGGATGATTTCTTTCACATGAGGTCTAGAAGTAGACAAGATAGTACGGATACTTTTCGTCCAAGAATGATCACGAGAATATATACTGTAAAGACTTAATAAAGGTAAAGAAGACTCATAAACAAGATTTTCTACAGGTCCAGGGGTAATTTCTACATGGTTTTCAATACGATTAGATAACACATGCTTTACATTAGAAGGTAAAGAAGATATAGACAAAGTAGAAGAAAAATGAATAGGGTTGGTCGATAGTGTTTCCATTTTTTTCTTATAGGCTCTCTCCCTACCCACTTCAAGTATATTTTAAGGTCAAGTTTCTCTTGATCAGGGTGTGAAAGGTTTGGTTGCTCCCTCTAGTGACCCAGTCACTAGCTAGTCATGTTAATTGCAAGACCTCCAAGTCTTGTGGGAAACCTAGGAAACTGGTACGGAGGGCATACGAAAATATGCCCCAGGCAAGAACGAAAGTTCTGTCTCTGATACCAAGTTGTGATGGCAGTTAAACCAACAAATGTAAATTAATATTTAGTTTTTTAAAATAATATTAATAATATCCTAAGTTCTTAAAAATTTTGTTTTCTTAATAAAATATTAAAAATTATATTTTAAAAATAAATAAATTATTGTTATTTTAAATTTCTAATATTATAAATTTTTAGACTGGTTGATGTAAATTTATAAAATATATATTACAATATATTGAAAGACTAGTTCATAATTTTTAAAAAAATTAAGGACTATTTTATAAATTTAAAAAATTACTCAAAATTATACTCGATATTGATTAGTACCAGTACAGTATTGTACTAGAATTAATTATGGACAAAAACTAGTACGGTTTTCATAAAATTGAGTTTTAGTATCTCGATTTCATCTTTTTCAAAAAAGAAAACTTTTAACCTCTCTTACTCTATGGATCCTTTGATGAAGTTTGAAGAAAGACTAGTGTGTCTACATCTGACAGGGTAGAATTAAACTGGAAGTCATTGTCTTGTGTTAATGGTGGTAAAAGATGGATAACTAAGTAACAAGATGTGGTCAATGGTGTTTTAGAGGATTAGTGGGCCGCTTGCTCTCCAAGCGTCTAAAATTGTGTTAATGGTATCCAAAAATAGATAACAAAAGATGATTGATATAACATCTACCACTAACCTTATACCCTACAGGATTTGTGTTGCTCTCTGTGAGACTTTTGAAATCCTGGTTTAAACCTGAAATAGAAAAAAGTTGATACAGAACTTATCAACCACGCAACTGCTAAAGCTCGCTTTAGCAAACACTTCCTAGTTTGGAGCTACCAAGCTACTAATTTTGACTGATGGGGCAGTTGGAATAGGTTAATGTGACAATAAACAAAGTGTAAGGATTAAAGAAATAAGATCTGAGTATGGTGTAAAAATTTTAAGAGTTAGGTTTGACGAACATTCAATTTAACTTTATGTTTGGGATATGTGAGAACAAGACAAGAAGAAGGTAGAATAAAACTTTGTGGGGTTATGAAACACATGCTTTAAGTTAATTTTTTTTTGGGTAAATCATAAGATTTTATACAAATTAGAAATGTTATGTACACCATTGGAGACTACTTGAGCATTAATCTCTTACCTACCAAAAGGAAACATATGGTAAATACATGAGGAAGCTACAACACTTCCATACAATAAATCACAAACAACCGAGAACAACTACAACTTTCAGACCAAAAAAAACCTTATAGAGCTAACTCATCTAACCAGAAACACAAGTTGACCATCAAATATACAGCAGTATTAATCAACCATCTATTAATTACAATCCAAATCAACCTATAGCACAACTTAAGATTGAGAGTGAGGACATATTCCATTAATAAGTCTGTTGTATTCCAACCATAAGAGATCGTTCTCCAACTGTTAAGGTTTGTGAACTTCTTAGAAATCATCTATTCTGTTTCAGGAAAGGTCATATCCTGCCAACTCCATGTTTTGCTGCTTGGAAGCAAGAATGTTTCATGGACCTGTCTTCTCTTCTGCTTTAGAAACGAAGAAAAGTTGGACCTCCATCTAGCACACTTGAAATAACAAACCTGTAGAAAATTATTAGAGAATAAGTACTTCCGCAGTTACCTTCACACGGTGTTTAAGCTGAGATGTTCCATAACTTGGAAGATCACTCTGGAGTATAGGCTCTTAAGATCCATGGCTTCATGTTGGGACCCGATTTCAAAATCGGACCCCAACCGAAAAAACGGAAAACGGAAATTGAAAAAGCGAAAGCGAAACAAAATCGAAATACAAATCGGAACGATAACAAAGAACGGATTTTCAAAGATTCTGACATCCGAACTCGAGGACTTTAGAAAAATTAGCGTTGGAAATTTAAGGCACACTCGGTCTGGGTCTACTCATACAAAGCACTTCAATAAATCCAATCCATCCATACAACTCATCGGACCTCCTCTTCGGAATCCCAACTTAATCAAACGCAACCAATCTTCATCATAATCATATGCAATTTATATACAAAACCAGAACTGACATTTTCTAATCTATATACACATCCATAATTTATTTACATTCCAAAATAATGCCATACAAACTTTAATGGCATTTA
>JAOQMQ010125853.1:0-12117 GCA_027563845.1 Erythroxylum subrotundum | reverse complement strand
AATTTCTTGTTATTATTAAAATTTTTCTTCTTCAAACTTTTTTATTTTTTATTCTTATTAACTTTATTATTCTTATTATTATTAATTATTGTTATAATTTTTCTACTTATTATTTATTTTATCAATTATTTTATTCTTATTTTTATTATTAAATTCATTATTATTATTAAATTTCTTCTTCCTCTCTTTTATTATTATTAATTTTATTATGATTATTATTATTAGATGGTTTAATCCATGTTTTAAAACTAACCTAGCTAACTTTTCAACTTGATTTTGTCTAATTTAATTTAGTAATTTTTATTGTTTAAATTTTTATTTGATTAATCAATTTTTATAAATTAAAATAAAACAATTAATTTTCTTACAGCTTCTTTTATAATTAAACTTTAAAATTTTGAAAACACTTTTTAAATCTTTTTAAAATTTTTCATTTTCATTCCCAAGTTAAAATGCTCCATGGCAGTTTTGTTGTGTTAGAAAAATCATTGTTGTCAGAAAGCATTCTTCATAAACAGAGAGCAAATTGCAGGCATTTGAAGAACGAATTCACACAAGACCACCTATAAATAACAACATAATTTTTAAGTTTTTATTTGGTAGTACAACAGAATTTAAGTTTTGATGTAAGTGCAATTTAAGTCTCAGGTGTTCTTTTTCACAATCTGAGTGACGATACAATGTTTTGTCCAATTTGCACTTGATGGTGTTAAAACAAGGAACAAATGGTTTCTTTGGTCTTCTGGAAAGAATCCCAAGAACCTCCTTTGACTAGGTGAAAGAAAGCCAACTAAATTGAAAATTCAACCTCAATACCATAATCTAGACAACCCACAATGCCCTTACGCCATATATTTCCTAAATCTTGGCTTCAAGAACCATCTATCTCCCATAAGAATAACGAACTGAAGAAGAGAACATCGTAAGTTGAAGAAGTGGAAGATTTCGGAGGCTTGAACGTGAGAGGATAAGGGAGGCTCGAAGATGTTTCGTCATCAAGCAAAGAACGACAAGAAATTTCAAAGGCTGGAACATGAGAGGACAAAGTTGTCTTCAACAAGAAAAGCTATTCTTCGAATAGCTAAAGATGGGTTGGGGTCAGGATTGTGTATTCTTTAAATTTGAAGAATAGTTATTGCCGACGCTTACTTAATCCTGTCTCTGATTTTAACCAAACATAGGTTTAGGAATATCTAAGGAATGCGTTAGGAATAGAATGGCTATTCCATTCTACCAAACAGGCTGTTACAATTTCAATAAGATGATGTATAAGAAAATGTCAAATTTAGGGGCTCAATACCTCGTTACACATAATTTATATTTTCTTTTGTCTTCCATCAAAACAACATAAGGAGATGACAATTCCGTAAAAGGACATGAGATTTCAAAATCAACGACACAACCTATTATAAGGAAATCAACAAATAACAATCTCCCACTTGAGTTATAGATGTAATTTAAAAGTTATAAAACCTCTACTTAATTAAAGAAACCAAATGTACGAATTATGACGATAAGTCCTTTAAATGTAAGTATTATCTTCCATAGATCATAATGCATTTTATTTCTTATTCCACTTTAATTGAATAAATAAATATTTATGTTTATTTTAGGTCTATAATAGTTGTAATTCTCAAAATAAAAATGTGTACATTAGAATGAGAAAATAACAAAATTAATAAGGATATCATGAAAGTACATATAATAAATCACATGATAGAATTGAGTTTCATTATAGCAACATGATCCTTAAAACTCTTTGGTAGCATGTCTTTTGTTAAAAGATTAACAATCATTAATTAAGTGCTAATATGTTGAATGACCACCTTATAATCTTTGACACGTTCCCTAATAGCTAAATACTTAATGTCGATGTTCATACTTCGACTATCATTCTTGTTGTTTTTTGCCAAGAAAATTGCAGCTGAATTGTCACAGTACATTCTTAATGACTTAGAAATGGAATCCACAATTCTAGGCCCAGATATGAAACTTTTCAATCATATACCATGTGAGATAGTCTCAAAACAAGAAACAAACTCAGCTTTCATGGTAGAAGTAGCATTTGAAGTCTGCTTTGAACTCCTACAGGATACAGCTCCACTGGCAATCATAAACACATATCTAAATGTTAACTTTCGTGAATCAACACAACCAACAAAATCTGAATCCGAGTAGCTAACTACTTCAAGATTCTCAGTTCGTCTATATATAAGCATGTAATCTTTGGTCCCTTGAAAGTACCTCATCACCTTTTTGGCAGGTCTCCAGTGGTCTATACCTAGGTTACTTTAATATCTTCCTAACATTCTAACAACCAGGTCTTGTACAAACCTGAGCATACATTAGGCTCCCTACTATAGAAGCATATGGAATATTTTTCATTTGTTCCCTTTCAAGCTCATTTTTTGGGCACTGGTTCAAATTGAACCTATTAACCTTCATAATAGGTGTTATACTCGGTGAATAATCTTTCATCCAAAATCTTTCTAAGATCTTATTAATATAGGTTTCTTGGGATAGACCTAAGATGTATTGAGATCTGTCCCTATGGATCTTAATTCCAATGACATAAGATGTCTCACCTATATACTTCATATCAAAATTCTTAGAAAGAAACTGTTTCACCTCATATAGCAAACCCTTGTCATTGGTGGCAAGTAAAATATCATCCACATATAGAACAAAGAAACAAAGTTTATTCCCACTAACTTTCTGATATATGCATTGATCCATAATATTCTCTACAAAACCATATGAAGAGATGATATCATGGAATTTCAAAAACCATTGACAGGAGATTTGTTTCAATCTATATATGGATTTCTTAAGATTACACACCAAACATTCACTATTACTAGGGGAGAATCCTTCCGGTTGTTTCATATAAACTTCTTCCTATAGGTCTCCATTTAGGAACCCTTTTTCACATCCATTTGATGTAGTTCTAAATTAAAATGAACAACTAATGTCATAATCACTCGTAAGGAATCTTTTTTAGATACATGAGAAAAGGTCTCCGTGTAATTGATTCCCTCTTGTTGAGTAAATCCTTTAACAATAAGTCTAGCTTTATATCTTTCAATGTTGCCTAATGAGCCCTTTTTTGCCTTGAAGTTCCATTTGCATCTAATGGCCTTTGCACCATTAGGTAGATCTCAGACTTTGATAGATGCCATAGAATTTATCTCATCTACCATGGCATTGTACCACATATGAGATTTATTGCAACTTATAGCTTTTTGATTTCTTCTCTCTACTTGATCTTCCTAATGTTGTATTAGCGCCTTCCTGAGGATGAGCTTGTACAACTGGTTACTCAATAACCTCTGGTGATTGCTGAACAATCGGATCTACTAGATTGTCATCAGCAACTTGTGGAATTTCAATGATTGGTTGTTTAACACCTTTGAGGAATGCTATAATGACAATCAATTTATTACTTTAAATAGGAGTTTGTATTTCACAATGATCCTTCTCAAAAACTAAGCCCTGAGATTAACCACTCCTACTGATCAAGTTATTCTTAAGAAACTTTGCATTTTTTGATTCCGCAAACCTAGTATTATGAAATGGACAATAAAATATGTACCCTTTGGACTTTTCAACATATCCAATGAAATATCCACTTATAGTCCTTGAATCCAATTTCTTTTCTTGTGGATTATAAACTCTTACTTCAGACAACCATGTATATGTTGCAAACTCGGTTTCGAACATTTCCATAACTCAAATGGTGTTTTAGAAACAACCTTGGTTGAAACTCGATTTAATATATACACTGCCTTTTAAGAGCTTCAGTCCACAAGGATTTAGGAAGTTTAGAGTTGCTAAGCATACTCTACATTGTGTCTAATAATGTTCGGTTTCTTCTTTCTACTACATCATTTTGGTCCAAAGACCTCAGGCATGGTGTATTGAGCTATTATTCCATGCTCCTGAAGAAACTTCTCAAATGGACCAGGTGCTTATCCACCCTCAGTGTATCTACCATAAAATTCTCCACCTCTATTTGATCTCACCATCGTTATTTGCTTACCGCATTGTTTCTTTACTTATGTTTTAAATACCTTAAAGGCATCTAACACTTCGTTCTTGTTATGAAGCAAGTAGAGGTATATATATCGTGAGTAATCATCTATGAATGATTTGAAGTATTTCTGACCATACAAGTCCATTTATGGACTACAAATGTCTGTATGTATGATCTTTAATATGTCTAAACTCCTTTTGGCACCTTTCTTTTTCATGTTGGTTTGCTTTTCCTTTATGCAGTCCACATAAACATAAAATTCAGTAAAATCAGAGTATTAAGTACTTTATCATTCACTAATTTTTTAATTCTTTCAAGGAAAATATGTCTCAATCTTTGGTGCTACAACATAGAGGATTGTTCATTAATACTAACATTACTGTAGACATACATTGTATTGTGAAAACATTTTCTTGCAAATTAATTCGGAAGAGACCATCAATCATTGTACCATTCCCAACAAGATTAGATCCATGATACAAACCAAATGATGTATTTGAAAGTTAAAGGAATATCCCAAAGGTAGAAGTCTTGAGACTGAAATCAAAATTCTAGAGAAACTTGGAATATAAAATGTTCTTTCCAAATTCAAAACAAAATCAGAATTTAAAACTAATTTGCATGTCCTAACAACTTCCACATGTGAACGCATCTTATTGCCTAAATAAATGAATTGTTCATTGCCCACTGGCTACCTGTGGTTTAGAAGAGCCTGCAAGGTATCAGAAATATGGGTTGTAGAACCGGAATCAATCTACCAATCGTTATGACAAACTTCAATCATATTAGATTCGTAACAAACAAGTGAGATTGAAATATATTTCTTTATAAACCAAGCCTTAAATTTGGTACAATCCTTCTTTATGTGCCCTTTATTTTTGTATAAGCCACATTTGGGATTGAAAACCTTTTTTATCTCAGTACGAACTGGTATTTTACCTTTTCCCTTTTGTCTGGCTTGCCTCTTCCTTCCTTCTGTACCATATGTGCACTTTCACCCAATTCCATTACCAACCTCCCTTTCTCTTGAATATACATGATTATCAATTCACTGATAGATCATTAGTCTTTATGTGTGTTGTAATAGATTTTAAATAGTTCATATTGAGGTGGAAGGGATTAAGTATGTAATGCACAAGGAAAGACTCAAATATCTCAACCTCAAGAGACCTTAGCTAAATCGCAATGTCCCTCATTCGCATGATGTGCTCATGCACATCTCTAACACTTGTGAGCTTCATTGATGATAACATGGTTATTAAAGTGTTAGCTAGGGCCTTATCTGAAGACTCAAATTGTTCATCAATAGCCTTCAGTAAATCCTTAACATGATCACACTCTCCAATAGAACCATGAATATTATGATGAATTTTGATCTTTATGTACATCATGCTGAGGCGATTAGAAACGTTCATAAAGAGCAATTTCAGCCTGAGTGATAATTTCAGTAGGTACAGGTGGTTCATCTTTTCGTATAGCATAATCAAAGTCCATACACCCTAATTGGAGAAGAACCCTCTCTTTTCATATTTTATAGTTATCACCATTCAATTTGAGAATATCACATTGAATATCAGAGAAATTCACAGGTTGAATAACTGCACAAAATTCAAATACAAATCCTTATGTCACTAAATTTGTTAAAGCAAAGAAACATGTATCATGTTTTACTAATGTTAAAACATGCAATCATATTTCAAATGTGAATCATATAATAATTAAAACTGCTTGTGGGCTAAGCTTTAATTAAAAGATTCATATATAACCTTTATGATAAAACTATCAAATTATATTCCTTTCTTAATACATGTGGGTAAATTAAGAAAAAAATAATTTACTATTCCATCCTAATTAACCATGCAAATATAACAAATCTTCCTGTGAGATAAAATTTATCATATTTGAATATGATTAATTACAAATTGTGTCATTTTACTAAATGTGATCCATAACATTTAATATATAATTTTTCTTAATCAAAGATGTTGTGGCTAATCTTTAACTAATTGAAATTATATTGATCATATGACATCTCTTTTTATGCAAAATATAAATAATAAAGATTTCACATAATCCTTTTAAAATTTATTAATCATGCATCAATATCATATATTTGCATAAAATTAAGTATATACATGAATTTAAAATCAAACAATGATTTTAATCATGCAATTTAACAATATTGGGTTAATCTGTCAAATCTAAAATATTTATAAGTCCGATCTGTAAATTCAGTATAAAGATCGACCATTTTCAATCCGTAATTATATTATATATAATTGATTGTTTTCCAAGCTTTCATGACAGGCCCATGTTTTTTTTTTTTTTGGATATGATGACAGGCCCATGTTATAAGTATAAAATTAAAGATTTTATGATGGGCCACAAAATAGTGTCAAGTTCCAGAAATCATGCTTATGCTTTACAATTATAAAACTAAAGCTTGCAATGATGCCCCCACGTAAATAAGGTATTGCAAAACTTTCCAATGATGCCCCCACGTAAAACAAAGTTTGGTTTCCAGAAATTTGTTACGGAACCGTATTTAGGGAAAATGAAAACGTTGGCCGTCGTCTTCAACCTTCAGTCGGGTTAATTTGACCCAGATTCAACCCATTTATCTATCCAATTGTATCTTCACTTCTAATACTCCATTTTTTATGATTCAAAAGTTATTTTAAACAAACTTAAATTTCGTTTAAATTTCCTGTCATTGATGTTGAGAGATTCAAATGGGCGAGAGAGCTTTTCTAAGCTTTTAACAAATTCAATAAGATGATGTATCAGAAAATGTCAAGCTAGTCCCTTCTTGCACATAATTTATATTCCTTGTTGTCTTCCACCAAAACAACAGAAGGAGATGACGGTTTGCAGTGGAAGGACGGGAGGTTTTGAAATGAACAGACACGACCATCGTAAGGAAACCAACGGATAACAACATGACCATATATGTATGCACAAATGGAGATTTTATTTTCATGTTTCTTTCCTTTCTGGGTTTTTGTTACACGCCTGCATTTCGATTCTGATTTTTTTTTTTCCAGAAACCAATCTTTCTGGTGTTCATACTCGTTTTGGATTTATTCCATTACCTTTTTGGTACTGTAGGAACCGTTTTGTGCTGGCTTCCCAAGAATCAATGTAAAGCGTATACTTGGTCGGAGCTTGAGACTATTTCTCATGCTTTATGTGATTAAATTGATATGTTTTGTTTGCCCCTTTAAAAGTTTCTTTTCCCTGTCCAGCTTCACTATATTTGAGGGACATTGAACTTTGAGGCAGTTGTTCTTTGATATTTTGTCTTTCAATACTTTCTTATGAGCTATAAAATTTATTGACTTGATATTTACTTTCATGTTTTTGCGCATAGAGTTTCTATTCTAGCATGGCATCTGCCAATCCTTTCTTTGATGATATGCAGAGGGTACCTTGGGTGATTGATCCTCTGCAAGACGAAGCTTTTCACCTTCTCATGGCCCCAGTATAGAGCATTCTTGCGGTTTATGGGTGATGATGATGAGGCAAACTATAGCTACAGTCTCGAGGTTGGTGGGGATGGGAGGAAGATGATATGGCAAGGCTTGTGATAGTATTGATGGACTTATTATCCAACATAATGTGGCTCTTTGCTTTTCTGGTGGTGACCAGAAAGACTAGAAATTTAGGGTACAGGTTGCACATGGGAAGATGCATGTCTGCTTTCATCTACAACTTCTTTGCAGTCTAGCTTACCTCAACAGCTAGCAGTAGATAGGCAATGGCCTCTTCTAGTAGTGCTGTGTATCTCTGTTTATGAACTTACTGGAACTATAGGGAGATACTCTTTGCTTGTCTAGGAATTAGGTATGAGATGATAAAGAGAGAGCTCTGTCTATCCATGAAATGCGGATTGATACCTAGAGATTGAGATGGATACATGGTTCCAGTAGCATTTCGTCTTCTACAGTTATGAATCAAATGTCTCTCTGAATTCTTTTCTGAATCAAGTCTTTCAAGGATACTGTTTTGAGTATGTTGGAATGAATAGTTTGAGGATAATTTATAGTGCTTTAACATAATCTATTTCTGTCAATCGGTAGAGTTTATGAACTTTCAAAAGATTTCCATCAATAGTCCTGTCAAGTTATGATCAAGAAAGAACATGAATCAAAACTTTAAATTACAATAAAGGGCAGACTGGGATGTAGGTTTTTCACTTTGAAGAGTTGCAGAGGAGGTGCATTATGCAGGGAGTCTTAAGCTGAATGTAAAAGGTTAATAACTGATGAACCGATTGTCTCATCCCATTATTTCTCCTTTTATTTCAAATGACACAAAAAACCAAAAGTAGAATAAATCAGAAACGGCGGTTCAACTGAGATAGTAGGAAGTTTAGAAGAACAAATTGAATTGTAAACTAAACCAAAAGATAATCCCTGAAATGCATGTTCACAAGTATACAGGAAGAAGATAAATGGGAGAGTCTCCAATAAAGCACTAGCATATATATCCTGTTTCTTCCACTTCATGTTTAACTCAATTTAGTAAGAAATGGAACTATATCATGAAGTTTTCTGTTCGATTTTGACAATATTACTTGTTTCTCCTAATTAGTAGTTCTAGCTCTACCTATAGAAGATTGCATGCAAGAAATTAATGATCCGGATACAGATACTCCCATTTGCAAATTGCTATCCATCAAGATGAACCTGTTGGTGGGCCGGATGCATACTCTCGATCCATGACCTCGATTAGTTTGTTGGCTATAGCAGTGGCGTAGATACAGGAATCCTCGTGTATCTGCAACATTGAAAGATTCTGTCTTTAGTAAAAACATTTCATTTTTATTCAAATAAAGAAGCAAAATAAGTTAGGGAGAACAGACCTTAGTGTTGAACAAGAAGCTGCAGTGGTCGCCAATGTGACCACCAGCAACATGGTGGAGATCCAATTGGAGTTCATCAAGGACCTTGGACACAATCAGCAAGCAGTTGATCTTCTTTCTCTGGATCACTTTAATGGTGACCTCGTCTTCTATAATTCGAACATCAACCTCTGTATCCTTGGACTTCCTTTGAAGCCAAGAGCTCCTCAATGATGTAGTATGCTTCTGATCTGGGTCACCAATACAATTCATATTCAAGCTCTCCACTACATTCCCATTGGCTTCCCCTTCAGTCTTAATCCTCTTGATCCTCTGGCTCCCACATCTCTTCTTCTCCACTCGTAATTTGAGCTCTTCAACCGTTCTAAGGAGTTCTTTGATGTAATCTCTGGCATCTCTCAGCACTGATGCTCTATCATTCTACTCCCTCCCAATAATTATGCATTTGCAATTAATGAAAAGAGTTATTAAGAAACACCATCAACAAGCATATAAGATACTTTTCCTATATTGACAGTTGATCTATCTAACAAAAATGATAATCATATGAGATACTTTTCCTATATTCTTGGGCAGACACGAAGTGGAACTACAACCTATGACATGAGTAGGTAATTAAGTACCTTTGTGGGTTTTGGAACCAAACTCCTCAACGTCTCAAACTTATCAGTCAAGTGTTTCCTCCTTTGATGTTCCGAGACTTTGGTGCCCTTGCCACCTTCCTGTCCTTTACCAACGTAAGACAGATTTGCAGTGAACTCCGTAGTATTAACACCGTGTTCAAACTGTTGAGGGTCATCTGCACCTGTGTAAAGACGTCCTCCGTTACACTCCTTGTAATCATCCCCTAAAACACCGAACAAAGTGCCCCCTCTCGAGGCAGTTGCTGGCGAAGTGAGAGCATGGGTCGGTAGAGAGTGAAACAGCTCTCTAAAGTAAGGGGTCTGTGGTGGAAGGTTCAAAGGGAAGATAGTATCATATAGAACAGTAGATGATGAAGCTGTATCTGCCATTGGAAGGTCACCAACAAGTCCTAAGCTAGTGTTGAAACCAGGGTTGGTGAAGGAGACAGATGAATTTGGTAGTAAAGAAGAGGTTGAGCATCTCGGTAAGTGGAAAAGATTGAGAAGGTCAGGTGTTGAAGGAGGGTATGGTGTTTCCACCAAGGAATCATGTATCAGACTGGCCTCAAATGCTAGCTGCTGTTGAAGCTGGAAAGGGAGTTCTTCAGTCGAGAGTTTTATATTCTCTTCAATGCTCTCATGGTGGCTGTCTGTAGCTCTGTTTACCATTAAAGACGTTGGTAGTGGCAAGAATGAATAAGGCTCACCATTCTTATCTTCTTGGATGGAGTTAGGATCAAAACAGCCCTTTTTATCAGCCATCATTTTGTGGGTATATAGAGCTAGGAGGAAAACCCTAATAGGAAATAGCCTGAAACCGAAGAACGGAGGTGAAATCTCTTCGTTCACTATAGTTAAAAGACAGACTGCTAAAGAGAGAAAGAAGAGTTATTGATATGAAGATGGAAGTTAAAGGAGAGAAAAGAATGAATTTTGGTTTTGACAGGTGAGGAATTTCTGTTTTGTACTAAAAGTGAAGGTTTGTTGCTGAGATTACATTCACTAGGCCCCACTGATACCCCTTTACCACCTTGTTTAGCTTCTTAGAAAATGTGGGAAAGTTCATCTCCTTTGTGCCTCCTCTTACCACTCCTGCGTAACTGTTGATGGAATCGCTAAAAATGTCATCTTTTTGAACTTGGGGGGTGTAACAGAATCCATAAAAGCAAATGGTGTCTCACTCTCTTCATATTTTTCTCATCTCCAACAATTGAAGTTCAAATTCTTTTACCATAAAAGAGAAAAAGAATCGACAGAGACAAGTATGCCAATGTTTGGTGCTGCTCAGGTAGTTACAGAAGAAGGACAACTCTGTAACAGATTTGGCTGCTTATTATAGACATTCATATACATGTCTAAGTAGGCAACAAGTAAAATGCAGAGTGTGACAGATCCCACAGAATCGCTGTATTGTCTCTGGTTAATAAGGACAAGCACTTTGTTGGCTTTTCTTGAAGTGTCCATCACTTCTTTTAAATCAAAAAAAGAAAAAAAAAAGACTAATGCTCTTTCTTTATCAGTATAGATATGAATTAGTATTTTACGTAATAACAATATCATATAGAAATTGGAGGGAAGGGATGCAAATGGAGCATTCTTGCCATTTGTGGTTATTTTGGCCAACGATGGTAGTTTAGGTCTGAGGTGTAGAGTAAAATGTGTCTACTGCTTCTCTTTACTGATTAGTTTTGGTCCCCACAGCCCCATTATCTTCAACTACTCCATGTAAATGGTCAGTTTAAAACTAACTTTTTTTTTTTCTGTACAAAAACAGAATGAGACAAGTAAGTCATCTAGCTTCCCCACGTTTTCATATCAAAATGCTGAAGTACAAAAGCAAGAGTATAGCTTTTTCTTCGTACTAATCAGGGATTTATTGTCTTATAAGAAACCAAAAGGAGCAAAGGCTGTGGTCTTACAAACTATATCGATACTAGATCAAATCCCTTTCTTCGTACAAATGCGCAAAAAAAGTTGATCGTACTTAAAAAACCGAGTACTCTACCGTTAATTAACAAATCAAAAGCTAGGGTTATAGAAAACAAGCAAGAAGAAGTAATGTGCTTTTAAAAGACATGTCATTCCAATACATGGGATGGGATGCCTCTGATACTTAGATATGTACAGTAATTACGGCCTGTTTCTATTCTTAGTTGTTAACTATTACGGTGTTTGGTTGGCAAAAAGCTCACGGAATAGCTATTACTGAGATTACCTATTCCTAGACATGAGGGAATGGGTAAAGATCATGTGAACTTGTCTTTACCTATTCCACACACATTCGGAATAGGTAAATATATGTCTTTCACTTCTAGACAAGTTCGAGTTTTAGCTGTTGATGACGACCCAATTTGTCTCGAAGTTTTGGAGAAAATGCTCTGAAAATTAATAATAATAATAATAAAATAATAATAATTAATTTCATATAATAAAATTAATAAAATTAATAAAAATAAAATAATAATGACTAGAAAATTTATAACAATAATTAATTAATTAATAAGTACAAAATTTATAATAATAAGATAATTAATATCTTATAATAAAATTAATAATATTAATAATAATAAGTATAATAATAAGTAGAAAATTTATAA
>JAOQMQ010125834.1:0-12119 GCA_027563845.1 Erythroxylum subrotundum | reverse complement strand
AACACCCTTTGGCCAATTCATGTCCGCTAAACGGACAGGGGTGTCCGTTTAACGGACACTCTCGGGTCAAATTGGCCCCAAAGCTCGAAGCATATCCGTTTAACGGACATGCAGGTCCATTTAACGGACCGTCTCGGGTCAAAAAGGACCCCTTGCCCTACCCATGTCCGTTCGACGGACAAGGGTGTCCGTTTAACAGACACTCTCGGGTGAAATAGTGCAGATAAGTCCATCCATGTTCGTTAAACGGAAACGCATGTCCGTTTAACGGACATGCTCTAGAATGACTGTTTATTTTGGCTTTCTTAGGGGCAGAATCAGGTTTTGGGATTTTCATAAGAGTTGTAGCCCTATATGTTTTCTTTCCAAGGGCATAAAAATGAACTCAATTCGACATCTAGGTTAAGAGTTATGGCATTTGGGCCAAGAGAGGTTTATGTCTCAGTCCGTTGGGCTCCGGAAACGGGGTCTAACAATGAGTTTCTTTCATAATGATATTTTTTGAAAGCTGTAATTGAGGGCATAGATGGTAGAAATGTCTAAGAGTTTATTCAAACTTCTGATCTTCACCTTCAAATGAATCAGTTAATCATAAATAATAGTGTTGATAACATCCATTTTATCATTTTTATACAAAACCCAAATCATCCCATTAGGTTGAAATTTTTTTATTTGAAATAGCTTTCCAGCATGTAGGCAACATAAACAAGAGTTGGTAGTGATTTCTTTTGAATATGGTTTTCAAAATTCCCAGCAAAATGAATTTATTCTCAACAAAAAAGTATTTAATTATTTGTTGCTTAAAGGGAGCATTTAAACTACTTACATTTTAGGATAAATTGTCATAATTTAAAAGTAGAAAAAGACCGAGTCTTATTTCTGTCTGATTTCCTTCTAATGACAACTTAAAATTCCACTTAAGAAGCTACAACTTTACTTGTGCGAACGTTATCCTCTTTACTAGGAGAGCAACTAATTGGATCCTTACTAGATATGTGCTCCAATGTTGGAATAGGAGTTTTAGTAGCATGATCTTCACATTCTTTACTAAGATTATAGCACACTAGAGTATCAAGATTGTGTTTTAATATTAAAGTATTGATTATATGAACTTTATCATCAGTACTAGGACTACAGCTCATTGTATTCTTGCCAAAATTATCATTTAATACTTGAGTTTCCTTATGCACTAAAGTTATATTAGCTTCCAAATTGATTAGAGGATTTGGGCCAAAAGGCTAGATTCCACGGTGAGATACTAGGTTTTCTTCCTCTTGCTCCAGATTTTTGTCCTCATTCATTAGTTCCTAATAGTTGCTAGTTGAACATTTTTCCTATTAGCTGCTGATAAATGCTTGATTGACTATATATTTACTCCCTAATGCTTAGTCATTAATGTTATATTGTACTTAAGATACTTATTTTGGTTTATATTTTGTTTTAGGTACAAATTAAAGGAACAAGAACCAAAATGAGCTAAAACATATCCTTGAAGTTGTCCTATTGATGTTCAATGTTATTTTCGTTTGTGGAAAAAGAAGGAGATGAATTAGGGTTAAGATGGGGCAAAGAATGAAAGAAATGAAGTTATTACTACTTACACGATCGTGTATAGGTTCATGTAACTCAATAGAAATGTGTAGGAGCACGAAGATGTAGATTCAGCCTCTTTTGCAACCTAAAAGATTGTGTGTGGACTTACACAACCATGTAAGTGAGTTGTATGGCCACTTGCACTATGAAGTGTAAGTTCACAATTTTTGTAATTTTCACACCTATTGTCACCTATATACCCATGTAGCTAATCATGTATTGTGACATAACCCTAATTTTTATTATAAAAGAGCATATTTCTTACCCTTTTGAGAGCTATGAGGAGCTAACTTTCATCTTTTCAGTTCAAAGGGGATATTGGGGCCATCGAATATGTTTAGGCATTTCTTAATCTAGTATTATTGTTCTCACTCTCTTTCTAGAATTGATTTTGTTATTATATTATTAATGCTTTGGGATTTATGTTTGAATGATTTAAACACTTCAAATAGATTATATATATTTGAACCCATTGCCAGAATCTAGATTGCAATAAGTAATTGTTGTACATCTAATTCACTTATGGTAAACTAATGTTCGAGCATTATTAGAGATAACATAGCATAGGTTAGATGACCCAAGATTATATGGTTGTTGCCTAGATTAACCTGTTTTCCTATTATGTAATGCAGTTGTCATAATAAATCTAGAGAGCTTATTCTAGGTTGTCTGATAGCTAGACCTAATTAAAGAGCTTATTTTAGTTATATACAACATAAGAGAAACTGAGGTTAAAACAGCTTGTTGTTAATCTACGTTTAATATTTTCAAAGAGAGGTAAGTGAACAACATGACGATTGATTGTGCTCATTTATGTGAAGGTTGAGAATGAACCGCAAATTATATTTGAAACCTATTAGTTAATTTTATCACTTTTATACTGTTTGAATTGATTTACCTTCAAGAATTTAGTTTTAATTTATTTTGTTACTCATATTCAACCAAACCAGCCCCAAATCCTAAACATTGATTTATTCATTACAAAAGCTAGACACATACTCCCTCTATGGATACAATCCTTGCTTACCAGTACTACAAATTTAGTTGTATAGAGTTAGGTTTTATTTCTGATTTGTTTAATGTGCATTAAGAATTTTGGCACCATTGCGGGGGAGTGAAGTGATTTAGTTTTTTTTTTATATTTTAATTGGTGTTTTGTATATATATATTTTTAGAATTGGCTTTTACAATTGTTTCTTGTTCCTTTTATGTTTGTTAGTGTTTGTGTACGGTAGTGACGAGATCTCCTCAACAAGACCCTATACAATTTGATCTCAAGACTGAAAGTATGTTTGGAAGGATGCAAAAGTAAACCAAAATAACTCCAGGAATATATCAAGGAATTGAATTTGAAGAAGCCATAACTAATACAAGAACTCTAAAAGAGTTAGACTTCCCCATATTTAACTCAAAAACCCTTGTGTATTACTTTTCCAAATTTTCCTGAACATATTACTTTTAAGCTTAAGTCTGACTTAATCTATCTTTTGCCTAAATTTTATGGACTTGCAGGTGAGGATGCTTACAAGCATCTTAAGGATTTTGATGTGGCCTATCTTAGTATAAAACCTCCAGGGGTTACAAAAGAGTATATTATGTTGGGAGCCTTTCCATTTTCATTGAAGGATGTAGTAAAAGACTGACTATTTGAGCTACCAATAGGGAGTGTAAACATATGGATCGAAATGAAGAGGTTGCTTTTGCAAAAGTACTTTTTAGCATCAAAGAAAATTAGTATAAGGAAAGAGATTTTGGGATAAAGCAACATCATGGAGAATCCCTTTACGAGTATTGGTAGCTCTTCAAGAAGTTATATGTCAGCTGCCCTTAAAATAATATTACAACATAAATCCTTATCCAATATTTCTATGAAGGATTATTGCCTATGGTAGGAGCTTGGTAGATGCAACAAGTGGTTTAACACTGTATGAAAAGAATTCCATAGAGCCAAGAATTTTAATTGAGCATATGGCAACAAACACTCAATAATTTAGCATTGGTAACGATGTTCATCTAGTGAATAAGGTAAACAATTCATCTATAAAAAATCATTTAGATGAACTAACATCCTTTCTTAGGCAAATTGTTGTAAGGTAGGCATAGTTGGAAGCCTGTGATATATGTGTAAATATGAACCATTTAACAAATGGATGTCCAACTTTGTAAGATGGAAACATAGAGTATGTCAATACTATAAGGGGCTCAAAAATACATCCCATATTCTCAATCCTATAACCCATGTTAGAGAGATCACCCAAACCTAAGTAATGGTAAATATGAACCATTTAACTGATGGATGTCCAACTTTGTAAGATGGAAACATAGAGTATGTCAATACTGCAAGGGGCTCAAAAATACATCCCATATTCTCAATCCTATAACCCATGTTAGAGAGATCACCCGAAACTAAGTAATGGAGGGAATAGGTAGTAAAACTACTTCCCAAATAGGTCACAGGGTGAATAATAATATCAATACATAAAATAAGCCCCCTCTTAAACCTCAAGTACTTTATTGGAAGATATAATTAAGTCTGTTATAACTAACACTTAGCAATTCCAATAGATTTGCATCAATTTCAGTAGGAGACTAAATCTAAATTTTACAAGCTAAAGTGTAGCATTTATAATTTGGAGAACCAAACAATTCAATAGGAGTTTTTATCAACATTTAGAAGCCCAAAAATGAGGAAAACTCCCATCACAACTTGAGATAAATATGAAAAATGTAACTACAATCACCATAAGGAGTGATAGGAAGCTTGAGTATCCTTAAACAACTACACAAAGGATGGATAGATAAAAAGAAATTGAGAAGGAGCTTGAAGGAGAAAGGGATATATTATCTAGCTCAAAGGTAAATGCTGAATCCCGATTATTCTTAAGATTAACCCTCCACCCTTCTCAAGTAGGTTAGTAAAGTCAAAAAAGGAGGATAAGGGAAAGGAGATTTAGGAGACCTTTGAAAAGGTTAAGGTGAATATACCACTATTAGATGTGATCAAGCAAGTGTTAAGGCATGCAAAATTCCTTAGAGAATTGTGTCCTAACAAGTGAAAGTTAAGAGGTAATGAAATGATTAGGATGGGTGAAACTATTTCGGTAGTCTTTAAAAAGAAAATACAACATAAGTGTAAGGACCAGGCATGCTTACCATTACCTATAAAATTGATAACAATATGATTAAATAGGCCATGTTAGATTTAAGAGCATCAATTAATGTTATGCCTTGCTCTATTTATGCTTCATTACATTTAGGTTTGTTGAAAGAAACTAATGTTATCATGTAATTGGCTAATCATGCTAATACTTATCCAGATACGGTGATTGAGGAGTTTTTGGTGTAGGTAAATGAAGTAAGATATAAATAATAACAGTTCCTATAATCCCATACCTATCTTACTAGGGAGATCGTTCATTAATATAGCCTAAACTAAACTAGATGTTCATAAGGGTACCCTCACGATGGAATTTGATGGAGAAGTTACTTATTTCAATAATTTTGATTTTATGAAGTAACCCAAGATAACCATTATACTTTTGCAATTAATATAGGAAGGATGTCGTCGGAAGTATACACATAAATTAAAAGTATTTTCAACTAAGAAGAAGACCAAAGTTTTTAATGTGTTAAGGAAAAGATTTAATATTAGTCAAAAGTTTCTTTATTGTTCAAGATATAAACTTTTTCCATATAAATTATGTCCTTATTGGGTCGACTCTTTTATGATTACTAATGTCTCTCCCTATGGTGTAGTAGAGATTAAGAGTCTTAAAATTGGGAAGACCTTGAATTTGAGTGGTCATCGACTCAAGCCTTATCCTAAAGAATTTTAAGTGGAAAATGCAAAAGTTTTGATATCTAGAGATCAAAATTTTATCATATGATGAGAAAAACAAGAAGTCAAGCCAATGATAATAAATAAAGGCATTGCTTAGGAGGGAACTCAAGGGGATTTTGTTCCTTTTCCTTTAAATTTTAGCAATTTTTGTTTTTGTTAAATGATCCATTTCGTACATTTAATGTTACATTGGGAAAATGTAAGTTCTAAGTATGGAGGTGGGACAATGTTTGTTTTAGGTTTCTTTTTGGGTGTTTTTTAAATTCTTTTTGCATGAAAAAAAATATTTTTTCTATTGCTTCTAGGAATATATAGTTATAATTAGATAGCATAATTAACTAAAAAATTCATGCCAATTTAGGCATCTATTTTTACTCTTGCAATTGGTCAATGTACATTTTCTTTAGAAGAGTATTTACCAGTAGGTAGACATAAGCCAGTGAGATTTTGGGCTATTTAGACTAACATATCCATATTAGTCTCATTGTCTTTTATTCATGTTTGACCTTCATGACATGTACATCCTAAATTTTCCTTGATTTTCTATTCGAGACCAAATTTTATCACGTTCATTAACATGGAAATGATATATGCATTCTTTGTTTTACGAGTTACATTAGCCAAATAGCCCACCCAATGACATGATTGATCTTGTTGTTAAACCCCTTGAGCTTTATTAGCCTTTTCTTTTCTTGATAACAATATCACAAGCCTTTAACCTAACTAAATGTCTTATCTAAGCCTTAAAGCTAGTGGAGCATTTGTGATTGTTGAAAGTATGGGGCTGTGCATATATTTAGGTTATTATAGTTGATGGAATGTGATTTTTGTCTCTTATCAATGAATTCCATTGTTGATGTAGTTTCTTTCAATTTTTGTCTTAGAAAAGAGAAAAATAAAAAAAAATAGAAAAGAAAGGAAAAATAGGATAAAATTAAAAAGTTATTAAGGTGGAAAATCATTTGTTTTGCAATGTAATTCATATTAGTGTTTCCTCCTAATGTTGTATGAAATGGGTTAATTGATTATGATGCAAATAAGGGAGGTTACAGTGTATTGTTTATCATTAATTTTTATAAATGTTTCGTTCGAATTCCTTTTTCTTCATATGATTTTTAGTACAGAGTCTTGAATTTAAGCTGTGAAATAACGTTTTTTTCATTCATCATAGCCGATGGTCCCTAGTTTTGAGTGGATGTTAGTTTTAGCACTTGATACTCTATTGAGTGTTTTTCCTGCTTCACTAGCTTTAATGGATTTTAAAATACATGATCTAAATACTTCTCACTTTAAACTTTTTCCCCATTATAACCTTAAAAAGTCATTTGATTCATGATTATGCATGTGAATCTTTAGTTGTGGAGAACTAAAATGATATACAAAGTCATAGAATGTCTGGAGCATGAATGGTATTCAACTGTACCTGTAACTTTATCTTATTTTCAAACATAACTTATCAAGGTCTACACCTAGGTTGCTCAGTTTTTAAAAGGAATAGTTGTTGATTGTTCATGAATAAAAACATTAAATGTTTAATTCTTACCATGATTTTGAAAGTTATTTCTTTTTGCTTACGACTGCCTATTCTTAATAAATATGGAAAAGGAGGAAGTGTTTTGCTTTTGATTTTGATTTTTATTTTTTCCTGAGGATGGTTAAAAGCTAAGTGTAAAAAATCTTGATAAATTCTTGATTGAATGTATATGTACTCCCTAATGCTTAGTAATTAATGTTATGTTGTGCTTAAAATACTTATTTTGGTTTATATTTTGGTTAGGTACAAGTTAGATGAACAAGAACCAAAATGAGATAAAAATATCATTAAAGCTATTCTATTGATGTTCAATCTTATTTTTCTTTTTGGAATAAGAAGTGAATGAATTAGGGTGAAGATGGAATAAACAATGAAAGAAATGAAGTTAGTATAACTTACACGACGGTGTATGGGACTGTGTAACTCACTGGAAGCATGTAGGAGCATGACGATATAGTTTCAGTCTCTTCTGCAACCTACACAACTGTGTGCGGACTTACATGACCATATAAGTGGATGTATAATTCACTGTGAACATGTAAATTTACAATTTTTACAATTTTCACTCATCACGGAACCCTAATTTTTTACTATAAAAGGGAATTTAAAAGACCAAATGAAGCATGAAGAGTTTATAGGCACGAAAGGGGGCAGATTTCTTACCCTTTGGAGAGCTATAAGGAACTAACCTTCATCCTTCCAATTCAAAGGGGATATCAAGCTTGACGAACATTTTTAGGCATTTCTTAATCAAGTAGTGTTTTTTTAACTCTCTTTTGGAATTGATTGTGTTATTCTATCATTAATGTTTTAAGATTTATGTATAAAGTATTTAAACACTTCAAACGTATTATTTATGTATGAACCTATTGTTAGAATCTAGATTGCAATAAATAATTATTATACATTTGATTCACTTGTGGTAAACTAATGGTCAGCATCATTAGGGATAATATAGCATCGGTTAAACAACCCAAGCTTTTAGGGTTGTTTCCTAAATTAACCTATTTTCCTATTACGTGATAGCTAAAACTAATTAAAGAGCTTGTTTTAATTAGATAGAACATAAGGAAAAATTAGGGTTGACAAAGCTTGTTGTCAATCCATAATTAATAATTTCAAAGAGCAGTAATAGAAAAACATGATTAATTGTGCTTATTCGTGTGAATATTGAGATTGAACAATGAACTAGATTTGAAACCCATTTATTAATTTTATCACTTTTGTACTATTTGATTTGATTTACCTTCAATATTTTAATTTTAGTTCATTTTGTTACTTGAATTTAACCAATCCCCCTCCAAAAAATAAAAAATCCTAAACACTTATTTATTCATTACAAAAGCTAGACAAATACTCTTTATGGATAAGATCTCTACTCACCACTACTACAAATTTAGTTATGCAGAGTTAGGTTTTAATTTCTAGTTTGTTAGATGGGCAACAGTTTCCATTTCTCCTTTGGTTTCAAGGTAGGGGGATTCCAAGCACATTTACTTTTAACCTTATCCTCAATAAGGTTAAGATTATTATTGAATTTCATAATTGAGACCTCTTCTGGTAGTTCTGCTAATGCATCAATAAAAACACAAATCCTGGTATAGTTTATCCTTCTAGTCTCAGTTATAACTTGATCAAGACATAGAGGCCTGCCAATGGAGCTTTCTAGGCAACTCAAGCCTTTGATTTTCTAACATTAAAGTGGAATATCACGAATGCAAATCCATAAAGGTATGTTAATCAGCCTAATTTCCTCAAATTTGACTCTAGGTCTCTAATGCTGCACTAGAAAAGTTTTGTTGCTCACATGCTAGGGTTCTACTTCGATTACCTCTGCCATTTAAGTGGCTAAAAAATATATCATCATTGTTCAATAATTATATCAAGAATGCCAAACTATTTCCAGTTATTAGTAACCCAAGTTTTCATTACTGGGAAAGGCACTTAGTTGTCGAGGATGAAACCAACAATGTTGGATTAACATTTCTGAACTCCATCTTAGAGAATGGAGATAGTTGGAGAGTGATTTAACCCAAGTTTTCTATATTATGAGGTGACAATTTCATGGTTTTTGTTATACTTTTTGGCTCTTATTATCAGATTTTGTGCTTAATTTAGCTTATGAGTGTTTGCTTTAAATTAATGTAGTTTGAAGGTAAAATTTTCACAAATAGTTAATAATTGCACTCAATTGACTTTAGGACAATTGATACTACAAACTATTTCTTTCATTGCAGGACATTCAAGAACTAGAGCCAAAGAGTGAAGACCAAGAACACAAGTCAACAGGCAAAGTTCACTGTGGCGAGGATGATGTTTCACCGCGGTGAAATCAGAAAATCTTTGAAGAACCTCTTGGGCAAAGTTCGCCGCAACGAGGATAATGTTTTCGCCGCAACGAAATCAACAGATTATTGAAGAAATCTTTCAGGAAAATTTCGCCGCGGTGAACTCATCCTTTCACCGCAGCGAACCTTCGAAGACCCCAACCATTTTCAGAAGTTTTAGCCACTGTGCAAACCTGACCCTCCAATCCATTTTGAAAGGAAACCTATTTTGGGATAAGAAGGGAGAGTTGACAAATATTCATATCGATCATCATCTTACCATCCACGTCTCTCTCTCTCTCTATTTCTCATTTTCCCAGCATTTTCACCGCCGACTTCCATCATGGGTAGCTTGGATTCTCTCCTAGTTGTGAAGCTTCCAGTTGCTATGCGTGGCTAGGTGTTTTCCCTTCCACTTAAAGATGTAGCAATGGCTGGAGTTCCATAAGCTTAAAAGGGGAGTAGTTAATCTATGTTCAGCTATGAGTTATAAATTCCTAGGTTTAGGATTTGTGATTTGTATTTGAACATACTTGATTATAGTTTAATCAAGTGTTGGATATTCAATGTGTGGTTTGGATTTGTTTACGTAGAACTTTGAGCTTAAATATATGAAGTCTCATATATGTCTATTTGTGATCTTGTTGATTCTCTTTTATCTTGCATAGTTGTGTTTGATATTGAGTTGATTCTAGATTCCAAAGTGACTTATTGCATGGACTTATTCACTACACACACTAAGAGCGCTTAATGGGATCTTGAGAAATGGAGTCCCATTGATCAAGATCCTGGACTTAAAGAGACCTTTAAGGTTTTCATTTTTAATCTTAGTGATTTCTACTCCATAAAAATCAACTTCGAACTATGATGGCCAAAGCTCAGTTTCAAGAGGATTCTATCACTTGTTTTAATCCTTCCATTTTCTATTCCCAAAAATCCAAAAATACATTTTACATAATTTTTACAATTCATTTTAGTTCAATTGATGTTTTCAAAGATCAAACCCCCCTTTTCCCAATTAGTTTGCATAGCATGAAACGACCTGAGGTTGCACCCTATATTGCAATCCTTGGATTATTTTTGATTTGACCTCTAAAGGTAAGAACTAAGGTCAGAATCAGAGAGACAACTTCGTGATTAAAAATGGCACTAGGTGGATAGAAAGACAACTTAGCTTCATGATTGTGATTTCCTATAACCTAAACCTAGGTGCACTTAGCAGAGGAAGTCGAGGTTGTAAGAGGTTCTAAGGTGGAGGTAGGTGCAGAAGAAGTAAAAAGAGCATGAAGAGTGTTTGGAGAAAAAGGGTGAAAGGTTTACCAGAGGCGAGAAATGTTACGAAAGTACAGACAGGGTTAACAACTAATGGTTAAAAGCAAAAACTAAAAGGTAATAGGCAAGTAGTAAGGGGATTGCACCAAAGAAGGGATGAACTATAATGGAGACAGAAGGGAGATGGACAAATATAAGAGAAAAGCTTATCAGAAATTGTTGAAAATAAGAAACAACTTCAAATAAAAGGAAGAGAAAGCTTATAATGGCAGAAGAAGAAGAATCCGCTAATAAAAGAAGCTACATTGTTGAAGAACTTAGCAAATTGCTAAAAAAAGCTACGTTATGAGATAGTGGTTAGCTTAATTAAGTATAAAAACCTTTTGGGTACAACAACTATAGATTACCTAGCATATAAATCTATGCTTATCTGACAAGCTACTTAATAACGTAGCCATACATAGCCTTCAAACTTACCTTCAGCTACTCTATATATGGAATTATGAAAAAAGAAATATAAGAATCTTCAAAAATGAAGTGACGTATTTGTACACATTTAAAATATATTGTCTTTACCATTTTCTTTTAATAAGTAACTATAATTTTTAATGTTTATATATATATATAATTCATTTTGCACTTTTACTTATGTTTTAAATAACTTGATTAATATAAACTTATAATGATTTATTTTGCTACTGTATTTTGTTTTTATTTTACCCACACATAGTTTTGAGAAATTTGCAATGATAATTTCTATATTTCATGCGACCATAGTTTAAAAGCAATCTGCCTAAGGCCTCATTCATTCTATGGATAGCCATTCACCAAAAATTAAGCACAATGGACAAGTTGATAGGTAACATTACATTAATCAAAAACTACAAATTATATGGTTTATCTCAACCATTTTGTAAAAACATTCAATTTAGATGCAATAGATCTTGTAGAGAGATTAACAGGAAAATAATTGTTCAATAAGACTCTAAAGTTTCTTATAATAACAAAAGGATTTCATAGCCTTTAGTTGCTTTACGTATGGAATTTAGGAAGAAAGGAACCTAAGAATCTTTAAAAATGAAACAACAAATCTAAACACATTTAACATATATTGTCTTTACTATTTTCATTTGGGAGTAACAATCAGTATTAAAGTTTGTATATATTTCATTTTATATTTGGATTATGTGTAAAGTGACTTAGTTAACATAAATTTGCAGTAATTTATTACGCCATCATATTTTGTTTTTATTTTACCTATATATAGTTAGATTTATAATGATTATTTCTCTATTTCACGTAACCATGGTTCAAAAGTATTATGCCTAAGGCCTCATTCATTCTTTAGATAGCCTCATTCATTCTTTAGATAGCCATTTACTAGAAATTAAGCACAATGGTCAAGCTGAAATGTAACATTACATTATACAAAACCCATAAATTATATGGTTTAGGGAACGAGACCATCAATCGTGTTGGAACCCATATCGGATGTCCAACCTCTTACTAAAAACCCCTTGACTAATCCGAAAAATCCCGATAATTTTTTTTT